>PVLC010009935.1:0-52306 GCA_004027655.1 Graphiurus murinus
TGTGTGTGTGTGTGTGTGTGTGTGTAGGGGGGGGGGGATTAGCATGCCTGGAGCCCCATGTTAATTGGTAGTGCCTGAGAGTGTGGAAATACCAGAAGTGCAAAATGTCTGGCTGTGGTTCCCCAGGACACACACACACACACACACACACACACACACACACACACACGGGAAGGGGACTGTTTCCAGGGAGAACTGGCCTCTGGGGGGTGCTGGGTGCTGGGACAGGCCCAATGTGGTTCTGGGCAGCTGGTGCCTGAGGGCTTGACCCGGGGATAAAGCCTCCCTGGTAAAAGGACCCAGGGCCGGCTCTCTCAGTGGCCTTGGCAGACTCCTCCAGTGGGCAGCGGTCAGCCAGGTGGTCAGTGCTGGCTTCTGCCCCCCTGCAGCAGCACTGCCCAAGCCTCAGGACACCCCAAAGGTGACGCGTGGGTGAGGCATGCTGCTCCTTGCCCTCCTCTTTGGGGTGCTATGGACACCGACCAGTGGGTAAGCAGCCCATCGGGACCCCTCGGCTAAGGTCCTCCCCCGCCCCACGCCCAGGGACCCTTTGGACACCAGGATACCTCTCCTGTGCCGCTCTCTCTCCAGCCTTAGCCTCCTCCTGGCTTCAGGGACCTTCCCTGGGAGTTCGCTCTTCCGGGAGTGGGGTCACAGGACAGGGCTTCTTGGGGACAGCAGCGGCGGTTCCCCCTCTATGGACAGGCGGTGGTGTGAGCAGACAGAGACCATCCACGTGGAGGAGGAAGTAGCCCCCCGCCAGGAGGACCTGGTGCCCTGCACCAGCCTTTACCATTACAGCCGCCTAGGCTGGAAGCTGGACCTGTCCTGGAGCCACAATGGGGGGCTCCGGGGGCCCCCAGGGCCCGGGCTCTGTCCCATCTACAAGTGAGTGGGGGTCGGCGCCTGGGCCATCTGCCTGGCAGGAAAGGAGTGACAACCAGCCGGACATCCTGCCAGGGCGTGGGGAGGACCTGGCGCAAGCAGCCATTTGGGAAGCAGGTCCCTGGTGGGCTCCAGGAAGGGCAGAGAGGGAGAGATGGGGGTGCACGGGGGAGGGGGTGAAGCCTGCTCTGTCTGCCTCCAACTTCATTCTCACTTTGCATGTGGGGGAAGTCAGGCCAGGAGGGGAAATTATGTGATGTGACCCCCCAGAGCGGTTGGCCAGACAATGTCCACGGCCTTTCGCGTGATGGGCTGGGATGAACCCTCACTCTCTCCCGCTTCTCCTGCTTGGGGGGTGCAGACCCCCAGAGACCCGGCCTGCCACATGGAACCGGACAGTGAGGGCATGCTGCCCAGGCTGGGGGGGCACCCACTGCACCGATGGTAAGTGCCGGAGCCAGTGGGGGTGAGTGGTACCCCAGGGGGTCCGGTCTGGGATGGGGAGACCAGCCCACACCTGTGTGTGACTTCTATAGGGGGGCTGGTGGGCTCCTGGGGGGAGGGGAGCTGGCCATCTGAGCGCACCTCATTCTCTCTTCCACCCACCACACCACAGCGCTAGCCGAAGCCAGGCCCAGTGGCCAGTGTTTCGCCACACGGCAGTGCCAACCTCTGGCCGGTTGGCCGAACACTTCAGCAGGAGGCCTGGAGGAATGCTGTGCCCAACCCTGGGGACGCAGCTGGTGGGATGGCGGCTCCCAGCTCTGCCACGGCTGCTCCAGCCCACGGGGCCCAGGCAAGTCTGCAGACCCAGGCCTCTGGGCCTCAAGCTCTGGACCTTTCCGCAGGGCCCTGGCCACTTCCCTGCCCACCAGACTGGCCAGGCCCTGTCCACCTGGGCCCACTCGGCCCCTGACCCCTGCCCTGAGAGGCTCATGTGTGATGTGTCCCACGCAGGCGACTCTTCCTCTGCAGCCGTCTTGTGGCCCCTGGCTGGGGCCGTGGGCCAGCTCTGGAGCCAGCGCCAGCGCCCCTCCGCCACCTGCGTCACCTGGTCAGGCTTCCACTACCGCACCTTCGATGGCCGCCACTACCACTTCCTGGGCCGCTGCACCTACCTGCTGGCCGGCGCTGCCGACTCCACCTGGGCCGTCCAGCTCAGGCCCAGCGCCCGCTGCCCCCAGCCCGGGCACTGCCAGCTGGTGAGGGAGGGACGTGGCGACAGCGCCAGGGAGGGCTTGGCGCGGCGGGGGCAGCGCTAACCACGTCTCACTGTGCGCCTCCCAGGTCCGGGTGACGATGGGCCCCGAGGAGGTGCTGGTCCAGGGCAGAGATGTCTCCGTGAAGGGGCAGCCGGTCCCCGAAGGGGAGTCTCGGCTGCTGCCCGGTGAGGACGCTGCAGCCTGCAGCACAGGGGCAGCTGGGGGCTTGGAAATGAGGAGCCAGGAGGATCAGGCCCGGGGCCCCCCACTCCCTGCCCCTCTGAGTGTGACCTCGGAAAAGTCCCTCTGCGTCACCTCCCGAGCCTCAGTTTCCCCACCTGTACCGTGGATGTCATCTGGCTGGGATTGCAGGGGCTGAATTGTCTGAGGAGTGTATGCGGTGTGTGTTTGAACATGTTTTGTGTGTTTGTGTGGTAGGTGTACGTGTGGTATGTGTATGTATGCTATATGTGGTGCATGTGCGTGTTGCACGTTGTGTATGTGTAGTCTGTGTATGTGGTGTTTTGGGGTATGTGTATGTGTGTGTTGTGTGTGTATGTGTGGTGTGTGTGGTATGTATGTGTAGTATATGTGGTGTTTTGTGTATGTATGCTGAATATGCATGTGTGCTGTGTATATTTGGTGTTTTGTGTACATGTGTGGTGTGTGTATGTGTGTTACATGTGATGTTTTGTGTATGTGTGTTGTATGTGTGTATAGTATGTATGCATGATGTACATGCATGTATGTTTTGTGTATGTGGTATTTTGTGTCTGTGTACAGTGTTCGTTTTGTGCTGCGTATATGATCTTTTGTGTATTTGTGTATATGTGTAACGTGTGCATGGTGGTATGCGTGTGGTTTGTGTTTTGGATGTATGTGTATTATGTGTGGTGTGAGGTGTGTGGTGTCTAGTATACGTGTGGGTGAATGTGTTTTGTGTATGTGTGTGCTGTGTGTGGTGTATGTATGTAAGGTGTGTGGTGTGTGTGGTGTGTGTGATGTGTAGTGTGTGTGTATGTGTGTGTATGTGCTGTGTGTGTCGTGTATGTGGTGTTTGTGTAGGTGTGTGGTGTGTATGGTGTGCGTATATGTGTGGTGTGTGTGGTTTTGTGTATGTGTGGTGTGTGTGGTTTTGTGTATGTGCTGTGTGTGTTGTATATGTGGTGTTTGTGTACGTGTGTGGTGTGTATGGTGTGTGTATATGTGGTGTGTGTGGTTTTGTGCATGTGTGGTGTGTGTGTACGTGTGGCATACCTCTCCCACTAGAGTGCCCGCCGAGGGGAGGGCACCGAGCTCTCCACAACCGTCCAGACTCCCTCCGTCCTCGCGCCTGGTGGGAGTCAGAGCCTGGCCACGGTGGGCACCTGGCCCTGCGGTGGGCGCCCGTGGCCCGTGACCCCTTCCTTCCCTCCCTCCCTCCCAGGGCTGAGTCTGCAGTGGCAGGGGGACTGGCTGGTGCTGTCCAGGGGCCTGGGGGTCGTCGTGCGGCTGGACAGGTCCAGCTCCGTCTCCGTCTCTGTGGACCAGGAGCTCTCGGGACAGACGCAGGGCCTCTGCGGGCTCCACAATGGCCGGCCTGAGGGTACGCGGGTGCGGCTTGGTCGCTGGTGCAGGGAGGAAGCGGAGACAGGGTTTCAGCCCAGCACCCCTGCCTCCCCCTCCTCAGATGACTTCTTGGAGCCGGGCGGGGGCCTGGCCGCCCTAGCCTCCACCTTTGGGAATTCCTGGAAGCTCCCTGGCTCTGAGGTATGATTGACATCTGGATTCCTTCCAGGCCGGAGGGGTGGGGCGTCTCCCAGGGGTGACCCTCAGGGCGCTGTGGCCGGGCTCCCCTGACTCCTCTCCAGGGCCTGGAGCACGAGGTGCGTGACGGTGGGGTCTAGAAGTGACTACAGGGTGGTGGTCATTTTCCTGGCGTCCTGACTAGTGTCCCTCCTCACTTCGGCCTGGCCTGGCCCCATTTGTCCCCAGCCTGGGTGTCCGGATGCAGTGGAGGCGGCCTGGGGCTGTGAGGGTCCCCTGGAGGGCGTCGAGGGGAGCATGGAGGCTGGCCAGCTGCGGGCGGAAGCCCAGGATGTGTGCCACCAGCTGCTGGAGGGTCCATTTGGGCAGTGCCATGCCCAGGTAGGGTGGGGAGGAGGTGGCAACCGGCTCTGGAGGGGAGGGGGCCCCCGGGCTGGGGTGGGGTAGGTACCAGAACAGTACCAGTTAGATGACCTGGTCCTGCCTCTGGCTCCTGTGGGGCCGTTGGCTGAGATTCTGAGGCCCTTCCCAGCTCATTCTCTTTGACTGTCACATTGGAAGCAAGAGGTGCATACAGGTGCAGGTGACAAGGCCTGCTGGCTGAGCCCTGTCCTCCCCTGCAGGTCCCCCCGGACGAGTACCACGAGACCTGCCTCTTTGCCTACTGCGCAGGGGCTGCGGCCCCCAGTGCCCAAGAGGAGCGGCGGCAGGCCGTGTGCGCCACCTTTGCCAACTATGCCCAGGCCTGTGCCAGGGGGCACATCCACGTGCACTGGAGGAAGCCCGGCTTCTGCGGTACACGGACCCCACCAAGGCCCTGGAGTGACCCCATTTCCTGAGGATGCCGCCACCCCCAAGTGCTCCCCCAGCTGCTCAGGGCCCTCGGGGTGTGGCGAGATGGCACAGCCCCTCACGGCCGCCCCTGTGCCCACAGAGCGCCTGTGCCCCGGGGGCCAGCTCTACTCCGACTGCGCCTCCTCCTGTCCCCCCAGCTGCTCGGCGGTAGGCCAGGGAGAGGAGGGGTCCTGCGGGGAGGAGTGCGTCAGTGGCTGCCAGTGCCCGCCGGGCCTCTTCTGGGACGGCGCCCTCTGTGTGCCGGCCGCCCGCTGCCCCTGCTACCATCGGCGCCAGCGCTACGCCCCCGGTGACACCGTGCGCCAGCTGTGCAACCGCTGGTGGGTCCTTGGGCCGAGCCAGGAGTGGCAGCCGTGTGGTGCTTTCTGAGCCTCCCTCCCTCCCCCAGAGAGCCTATTCTGGGGCCTCCCTCCCGGTGACCCCGTGACCTGTCCTGGCACAAGGGATGGCCCTGCTTGACGTCCGGCAGCTGTCACCCCTTCCGGCAGTGACCCGGAGGCCCGGGAGGGAAGGAACCAGGACCCTGGAGGGTTGTCCCTGTTCAGCCTTCCCACCCTGGGGTGGGGCCGATGCCACAGAGCATGTCCCACCCTGTGCCCACAGCGTGTGCCAGGATGGCCGCTGGCGCTGCGCCCAGGCCCTGTGCCCCGCCGAGTGTGCAGTGGGCGGCGACGGGCATTACCTCACCTTCGACGGGCGGAGCTTCTCCTTCCAGGGAGGCCCGGGCTGCCGCTACAGCCTGGTGCAGGTGGGCAGAGGACCAGCTCAGGGAAGGGGGTCCTGCCAGAGGAGGGGCCCGCCTGGGGTGACCTTAAGGAAAGCACTAAACAAAGAAGCAAAACACAGAGAGAGCTGACTGGCTCCCCTCACCCCACCGCCTCCTTGGGCTCCCATGAAAATCCTGTATCCCACTCAGGGCCCAGAAGAAACCCCCTTGAGATCTTCTTTCACGGATGGGACAGGCTAGGGCTTGTCCCAGGCCACGACACACATGACAACCCCCCAGGGAAATAAGGGCCCTCCTCCCATTCCAGCCTCCCCCAGTAAAGTTGGGTCTCTTCCCACGTTCAGAGGGAGCTATCTTGTTTTCCACTCCTCGGGGGTCCCTCTGGGGGTCTCTCCATGGAAGTAAGGGACCAATCCCATTGGTTTTTCTGCCTGCTCCTTTCATGAGTAGTAATGGTGGAGGAAATCAGACAGGCAGCCATCTCCCAAACATACACAGCTGAAGACAAGTGGGTGTACACACACACACACACACACGCACACCAGCACATACACACTTGTATGCACGCAGAAGAACACACGCATATACACACCCACGCACACAATTACACACAGACACAAACAGGTATGCACACACCACACACACCCATGCACGTGTGTGTGCATGGACTTAGCAAGTGTGTATGCTCGAATGCTCATACAGATGAACATACGTACCCAACGGGGAGGAAAAAGAAATCATCGCACCCTAACATGCAGACGTATATGCATACCCGTGCACACGCAAACATGCCATCACATGCATTCAGGCAGCACCTGTGCACACATGTTCACATCTGTGTGTGCCAGTCCTTGGCACGGTTAATCCCAGTGCCTCACAGAGCCTGGCGGGGAGTTGGAGCTGCCTTCGAGTGGGGCTGAACATCTGCAGAGACCTCCTAGGGAACCTGAGGGTCTGCTCACTCTGTCTCCCTCCGTCTGCCTCAGGACTACGTGAAGGGGCAGCTGCTGATCTCGCTGGAGCACGGGGCCTGCGACTCTGGGAGCTGCCTCCATGCCCTCTCTGTCTACGTGGGGGACACCCACATTCAGCTCAGAGACTCAGGTAGCCTCAGCTGGGCCTGCTGGGGGTGCCCGCCAGGCCTGCTGTCCTCTGCCCTCACCCTGGAGGCGCAGGCCCTGCATCTGCAGGGCCAACTGTGCTGCCAACCCAATGGCTCTTCCCCAGACTACTGCAACCAAGCTCACTGCCTCGACTTCCCCACCCGCCCATCCCTCAGGCAGACACACTGTCCTGCCACATTTTCCAAGGCATCTTCTGCCAGAGGGTCAGGGGAAACGCAAAGCATGCCGTTCTGAGTCTGAAAGACCTCAGGGCGTGACCAGCCTGGGCAGGACAGGCCCCTCTTGGCCTGTGGGCCTCCACCTCCTCCATGCCCAGGTCGGCCTCTGGCTCTCTGTGGAGCTGCTGCAGCATGCTGACCACAAGCAAAAGTGGATATGCAAAAAAATGAGTACCAAGCCGGGCTTGGTTGCGCAGACTTGTAATCCCAGTACTCGGGAGGCTGAGACCAGAGGATCTGGGTTTGTGGCCAGCCTCAACTACTTAGTGAGGCTCTCTGCAACTTAGTGAGACCCTGTTTCAAAATAAAGAATAGAAAATAGGGCTGGGGGTGTAGCTTGGGGGTAGAATGCCCCTGGGTTCAATCCCCAGTATTGCAAAAAAAAGGGTACCAATGGGAGGTCTTTGGGCCATGGTGGGGGTCTCAGGTGGGACAGGTGACCTCCAGGGTTCACTGTAGTTGTCCCTGGCCCCTGCCCCCCTCCCAAGTCTTCCCCTTCTTGTAGCCCCGCCCTCTCCCAGCTGCTTACCCATCCTGTGATCAGGCCCCTGTTGCAGGAGCCGTGCTGGTGGACGGGCAGGATGTCGGATTGCCCTGGACTGGAGCTGCAGGCCTCAGTGTCTCCAGAGCCTCCTCTGCCTTCCTGCTAATGCGCTGGCCTGGGGCATGGGTCCTCTGGGGAGTGGCCGACCCTGCAGCCTACATCACCCTGGACCCCCGCTATGCCCATCAGGTGTGCCAGGAGGCTGGTGAGGGGCTGGGCAAGGCTGTGCCGGGGCTGGACGTGACCGCCTCTTGTGGCTTCCCGTGTCCCAGGTGCAGGGTCTGTGCGGCACCTTCACCCAGAACCAGCAGGATGACTTCCTGACACCAGCCGGGGACGTGGAGACCAGCCCTGCTGCTTTTGCTAGCAAGTTCCAGGTGGCAGGTGGCGAAAGGTGCTCCTCGGAAGGCAGCACCCTGCTCTCCCCCTGCAGCACCCACTCCCAGCGCCTGGCTTTTGCAGAAGCAGCCTGTGCCAGCCTGCATGGCCCAGCCTTCCAGGTAGCTCGGGTGGTCTCCCACACCTGTAATGTTAAGGGACCAAATGCCAAGACCGAGCTGACAGAGGTAGGGAGACAGTAATGGGGACCCAAGAGGATGGCGGAATCCAGGAAGGAAGAGTGACACATTCCACCGGGCATGGTGGCGCACCGCCTGTAGTACTTGGGAGGCTGAGACAGGAGGAACACGGGTTTGAGGCCAGCCTCGGCAACTTAGTGAGATACTCAGCAACTTAGGGAGACCTTGTTTCAAAATAAAAAATAAAAAGATCTGGGGGGAGTACCTTGGAGGTAGAACACGCATGGGTTCAATCTCCAGTACCAAGACCCATTTCTTCTCTTCCTAAGGAGTGCCACGGGCTGGTGGACATAGAGCCCTTCCATCTTCGCTGCTTGGCGGCCGTATGTGGCTGTGCCCCTGGCAGGGACTGTCTGTGTGCGATTCTCTCTGCCTATGCACGCCGCTGTGCCCGGGAGGGTGCCCCGCTGTCCTGGAGGAACCAGACCTTCTGTCGTGAGTCCCTCGGCCCAGCCGGCCCTGCCCCTCCTGGACCCCTTCTAGGAGAATCTGAAGCAGCAGGACCTCTCGCTTTGGGGGATGCTGGACTTTTCTTCCTGTGGAAGCCTGGAGTGTATGGGGTCCAGTGGGGGTGAGGGGGGGTAGCTCTGCTCCTGATTTGCATATGTCCCTGTGTCCAGCTGTCTTGTGTCCTGGTGTCCAAGAGTATCAAGAGTGTGTCCCCGTGTGTGGTCGCCACTGCGGGGAGCCAGAGGATTGTAGAGAGCTGGACGGCTGTGTGGCCGGTTGTAACTGCCCCCCGGGGCTGCTGTGGGACCCCGAGGGCCAGTGCGTGCCCCCCGGCTTGTGCCCCTGCCAGCTTGGAGCCCAGCGCTACACCCCTGGCAGTGCCGCCATGAAGGGCTGCAACCGCTGGTGAGGTCGGCGGCTTTGGGGGAAGGGGAGGCAGGGCTTGGGAGAGGTGAGCTGGGCTGTGGGGCAGTGTGGTTGCAGCAGGGACAGCGGGGTGCTCATACCCTCCCCCAACACACACACACACACACACACACACACACACACACACACACACACACCCCGTGGTAGAGCGCTTTCAGGTCCAAGAAACACTTCACTATATTCACTGTCTATTGCCTTTTGCATTCTGACAATGACTGAGGCGGAAGTTCAGCTAGGCTGGACAGCTTGTTACTGAGAAGCAAAGGTGCATTCGAGGCCTGCGGAGGCAGGGCCAGGATCCAGGGTTTGATGTAGACAGCTGGGCTGGGGCGGGCTGTTCGACATCTCTGCCTTGCCCCAGTGCTCCAAGAACAGTCCCTCTGGAGCTGGGGCAGGAGAGGGTGACTGTGCCTATCCCCGGCACGGCACGGGGGCTGCTGGAGCAGCCTGACTCCCTGCGCTGGTGGCTGGGGTGTTGGGAGGCGGGCTTCTCAGGTCTCCAGCATCCGGGCTGGGTTCCCACTCAACGCACGTGGATCCAGACACCTACGTCCCAGGTGTCTGGGCCCCTGACACTCCCCAGGGCGGACCTGGAGGCCGAGTCTGTGCTGGGCCTGGCTCTTACTCCCACCCACCTCTGGCAGCGTGTGCCAGGAGCGGGGTCTCTGGAATTGCACGGCTCACCGCTGTCCCCTGCAGCGGGCTTTCTGCCCCGGGGAGCTTGTCTACGCCCCTGGTGCCTGCCTCCTCACGTGCGACAGCCCCAGCACCAACCACTCCTGCCCAGCTGGCAGCGATGATGGCTGTGTTTGTCCCCCAGGCACGGTGCTGCAGGTGAGGCCAGGAAGAGGCAGCGAGGGCAGCAGGGTGGCCTTCCCTCTGCCGGGGCACTGCCCTAGCTGCGGTGGCCTTCCCTCTGCCGGGGCACTGCCCTAGCTGCTCTTAACACCGTCCCCACCCCTCTGTCCAGGATGAGCGCTGTGTGCCTCCTGACCTCTGTCCCTGCCGTCACAGTGGGCGGTGGTACCCGGCTAATGCCACCATCCAGGAGGATTGCAATGTTTGGTATGCCCGGCCCTGCAACCTGTAACCCTCAGTGACCCTGTGACCCCTAGTTCCCCGAGTGTCATGCTTTACTCTGCTAGAAGGGGTTGGGACAGGAGGCACCGGGAACCCTCCAGGGCGCACCCTGTGAGGGCCTGTCTGGAGCTGCTGGAGCCCAGGCCAGCTGCGTCCCCTTGCACACGGCTCCCAAGTCCCCTGTCCTCACTGTCTCTGTCCCTCTCCTTGCCCACAGCGTGTGCCAGGGCCGGCAGTGGCGCTGCACAGGCCAGCTGTGTAGTGGACGGTGCCAAGCATCGGGTGCCCCCCACTACGTGACCTTTGATGGACTGGCCATCACCTTCCCCGGGGCCTGCGAGTACCTGCTGGTTCGAGAGGCCAGCGGCCGCTTCAGTGTCTCTGCGCAGAACCTGCCCTGCGGGGCGAGTGGCCTCACCTGCACCAAGGCGCTGGCCGTGCGTCTGGAGAGCACCGTCGTGCACATGCTCAGAGGTGGCTGTGATGTCGCAAGGGTGCCGATGCCAGGGCAGGGGTGGGGGTGGGGCACTCCAGCCTAGCATCAAGGTTCCATATACCAGTGTGGCTTCTTCGTGGGGCCGGGGTTTCTCCTCTTGTCTGGGAGTCATAATTCTGGAAGGCCCTAAGAAATAAGACCCAGAGAAGTCTAGCCACTTGCCTTAACGTCACACAGGGAGAGAAGCAAAAGAAAGTTTGGAGGAGGAGGCTGGGAGGGCCTCATGGGACCTGGGAGGCTTTCGCTCCAGGCTGGGCCTGCATGCTTCTCTTCTTCTGCAGGCCGGGCAGTGACCGTGAACGGGGTAAGCGTAAGGCCCCCCAAGGTCTACACAGGCCCAGGGCTGAGCCTGCGCCATGCTGGCCTCTTCTTGCTGCTGACGACACGCCTGGGCCTCACTCTGCTCTGGGATGGAGGTCAGGCCCTGCCCTCGCGCACCTGACCCACCCCCGGCCTTAGCGCTGTGGGGCTGGACGCCCCCAAACCCTTCCTCCCAATTTCTGTCTAGCTCTGAGGTCAAGGCTGAGCCCCTCAACACCCCAACAGCACAGGTTTCCAGTGTGACAGCCAGACCAGGTCCTCTGACCTCCCCTGCCCTTCTAGCCTCTACTGGGGCACCCCCAGCCCAGCACCACCCCCCTTTCACAGCCCGAACAAGTGGTGGGAGTGTCCAGATTATGTTTTCATCCTTCTGTTTTTCTTCATTATGAAAGCAATGCCGCTTCACCCAAGAAACATTTAGAAAATACCGAGTTTTAGGAAGAAGAAATGAAAATAGATCTCCCAACATCCCACCACCCAAGCACAAGCAGTTGGCGTTGGAGAAATGTAACTGTTAGTGAGAAATCGAGGGAAACCAAAATAACCCTGCATGGGCTTGGCACCGTGCAGCTGGGCTGTCCCCCAGGCTTCCAATACCCCGGGCTCGGAGTGGGGGGGCTCACTCATCCTAGAACCAGGTTTCCCACCCAGAATCCAGCCTGGTGGAGGACTCTCCTGCTCCCCAGGGAAACTCATCCTACTTCTCACCTGTTACCCCCAAATGTCTGTCCCTTCATTATCACTATCTATCCTTGCCCCCTGGGGGAAAAAAAAAGGCGAGAACCAGCACTCCCTGTTGGGTGGGGGTGCCTGCACAGGAGGGCGTTATTACCCCGGGTATTCTTGCCCCAGCCGTGCTGAGGGCTAGCCAGGTCATTCTCACAATGATGCCACCAGGCACCCGGGTCCTGATACAGCTGTCCCCACACTTCCGTGGTCGCGTGGTCGGGCTCTGTGGAGACTTTGATGGCAATGCCAGTAACGACCTGCGGAGTCGCCAAGGCGTCCTGGAGCCCACGGCTGAGCTGGCTGCCCACTCCTGGCGCCTCGGTCCCCTCTGTCCTGAGCCAGGAGACCTGCCGCACCCCTGCACGGTGAGCAGGGGCAGATGGCGGCAGAGCGGGAGCTGAGGGCTGGGCGGGGGTCGGAGCGGCGCGGAGATGGAGATGCCGCCGTCGGTGCCGCAGGTGAACGCGCATCGGGCGGGCTGGGCGCGGGCCCGCTGTGGAGTGATCCTGCAGCCGCTCTTCGCCCCGTGCCACGCAGAGGTGGCCCCGCAGCCGCACTACGAGCGGTGTGTGTACGACGCCTGCGGGTAAGGAGGCTGCCTGCGGGCGGGGGCCACGGGTGTGCGGGGCGGCCACGCTGGGCTGACCTCTGCCTCCCACAGCTGCGACTCGGGGGGCGACTGCGAGTGCCTCTGCTCCGCCATTGCCGCCTACGCAGACGCGTGCGCCTGGCGCGGGCACCGTGTGCGCTGGCGCAGCCAGGAGCTCTGCCGTGAGTGCCCGCTCTCGTCCTGCCACCTGCTCAGCCCCTGTCCCGCCAGCCAGCCCGCCCTGTACCTTCATGCTCTCGCGAGATATGCCGGAGACTTTTCTAGATGAACCAAACATGCAGGAATGGCTGCCCTGCAGTGATGACATGTTCCAACTCTCTGGGGGTGGAGGGGGGTCTTCATGTGCAAAGGTCTGCCACATGCCTCGTGCCCTTGGTGGCTGTCACCCGGGGCTGGCTCACCTGGTGCTGAGGCCCTCCTGTGTCTTTGCACCTCGGTGAGCAGAACCTCCCTCCTCCCCGCCCCACCCAGCCCTGCAGTGTGACGGGGGTCAGGTGTACGAGGCCTGCGGTCCTGTGTGTCCTCCTACCTGCCATGACCACCATCCCGAGCCCGGGTGGCACTGCCAGGCCATCACCTGCGTGGAGGGCTGCTTCTGCCCCGAAGGGACTCTGCTACATGGTGTGTAGTCCGAAAGGGCAGAGGGAGGGGGCTCCGAGGCTGGGAGAGGCCACAGACCACGCTGGCAGGGCTGGGCCAGGGACATGGTGCCCTTCGCTGAGGCCTGCGCTCTGTGACCTCAGGAGGGGCCTGCGTGGAGCCAGCCGCTTGTCCCTGTGAGTGGGGTGGCAGTTTCTTCCCACCAGGGACCGTGCTGCAGAAGGACTGTGGGAACTGGTGAGTGGGGGCCCGGGGGTGGGTCGCTGCGCCCCTGGACCGGTCAAGCCCTTGGCTGATCCGGGTCCCCATATGTCAGCACGTGTCAGGAAAGCCAGTGGCACTGCCGAGGTGACAGTGCCCCCTGTGAGGAGCCCGCGCCCGGCTGCGCGGAGGGAGAGTCTGCGTGCCGGGAGAGCGGGCAGTGTGTGCCACAAGGGTGGCTCTGTGACAACCAGGACGATTGTGGTGATGGTTCGGATGAGGAGGGTGAGTGTCTTTGCCCGTGTGTGGCAGCGATGGGCACAGTTCACTGAGCTCGCTGTCCTGCCCAGCGTGGCTTCCTGAGCTGCCACTTCCAGTGACAGGTGCTATGATCGTGGCTGTGGGGCAAGGGACAGGTAGCTTGTTCCGGCCTCTCTGACCTCAGCGTCCTGCGCCTGCCTGCTTGCCCCCTGCCAGGCTGTGCCACCCCAGGCTGCGGGGAGAGGCAGGTGGCTTGTGGCTCCGGCCTCTGCCTGCCCCTGGCCCTGCTCTGTGACGGGCGGGACGACTGTGGAGATGGCACAGATGAGCAGGGCTGCCCCTGTGCCGATGACTCGCTGGCCTGCTCTGATGGACGCTGCCTGCCCCTCGCCCTGCTGTGTGACGGACATCCCGACTGCCCAGACGCTGCGGACGAGGAATCCTGCCTGGGTGAGTTGTGTCCAGCCCCCAGGCGCCCTCTCCCAACAGGCCCAGCTCCCGGGGACCCTGGCCTTGCCCGCCCCTCCTCTACCAGGTTCCGGCTTGTGAAGTTGGCACCTGTGAGAGAGCGGGCAGCGGTGCCCCAGTGGGAATGAGGGATAGTGTCTTGAGAGCAGCCCCTCCTCTCTGGCTGCAGGGCAGGAGAGCTGCGTCCCCGGGGAGGTGTCCTGTATGGATGGCACCTGCGTGGGTGCCGCCCAGCTGTGTGATGGCGTTTGGGACTGCCCTGACGGAGCTGATGAGGGACCTGGGTACTGCCCCCTGATCTCTCTGCCCACACCGCCTGCTGGCACCATGCCTGCCCCCTCTGCTGGCTCAAGTCCCCCGGGCAGTGCTAGCCCTGGTGAGTCTCGAAGGTCTGACAGCCCCGGCGGGGGTGGGGTGTGGGGGGTGGGGTGAAGGGTGGGGGCAGCATCCCAGAGGCAGGCGTTGAGGGTCCGCAGGCATTTCTTAGCATCATGCCCTTCTCTGAGCCAGGGGAATGGAATGGAGGTCCTTGGAGCAGGAGCAAGTTCTGGGGAAATCAACAGGGCAGCAGAATGCAGGAGGGTTTAGATTCTGGGAGGGGCTGGAGGTGGGGAAGGAACGGACTCAGGTAAGAGTCAGGGCAGGCTGGAGTGGGGAGCAGGGAGCGGGGCCCAGGACCAGGGGAGGGCGAGGCCTCCCCACCCTGGCAGGGAGACCTCTAGTGGGGTGCCCTCCACAGCACCCCCCTGCAGCCCCTTGGAGTTTCCGTGCGGCAGTGGGGAGTGCACCCCACGGGGCTGGCGCTGCGACCAGGAAGAGGACTGCTCTGATGGCAGCGATGAGCTCGGCTGCGGTGGGCCTTGCCCGCCCCACCACACGCCCTGCGCCCACAGCCCGCACTGCGTCTCCCCTGAGCAGCTGTGCGATGGCGTGCCGCAGTGCCCCGACGGCTCGGACGAAGGCCCAGACACCTGCGGTGAGTCCAGCCGGCCCCTCGCAGCCCCTGCTGACCAAGCCGGCTGAGCCCTGCTCTCCCGAGCACACGGGGCCTGGAGTCCCTGCATGCGGGTGTGCCGCCACCACACACTGACTCTGGGGCACATCAGAGTCTCAGGGGCTTTTGTGCTCTTCTGCTCTTTTTCCTGATAGTTTCTTTGAGAAATTTTGGCCTCCCACACAGGCCCAGGGCAGAGGGGAAAGGGCTTCTGTTCCGCTCATATGTGGGCAAGAAGGATCAGGAGTTCGGCCAGTTGCCCTGAGGGTGCCCCAGCTTCTCCCCATCCCTTTGTGAGTTCTGGCAGTCAGTCCTGCAGATCCTGGCCACCGGCCCCCAGAGGGAGCTGTCCACCGGCCCCCACTCCTCCCCTCCCGCAGCAGGGTTCTTGGAGAGGTGAACCACCTTGGCTCTGCCTGCTACCGGCCTTCCTCCTCCAGGGCTTGCAGCCTCTCCCTGCGGGCCCTTCAGAGAGGCCCGCAGCGGGCAGGGCAAGGCTCCTCCCAGCTGCCCCCATGCCCTGGCCTCCTCCCCTGTGTTTGGCCACCTGGCTGTGCCTGAGCCCTGAGCAGCACTGCGATGGTGTCCCCGACGGTCTCTGGGGCGAGGATGAGCTGGGCTGTGGTATGGCGCTCTTCTCCTAGGGGGTCACGGATCACACACCAGGAGGCAGCTCTAACCCCTACTAACCTGTTTTCCCTCTTCTTCCCCAGAGAGGCTTCCAGTCCCAGGAGGCCCCAACAGGACCAGAGTTCCCTGCACAGAATACTCCTGTCCCAGTGGCACCTGCATTGCTTTCCAGCTGGTGAGGTGGGGACTGTGGGGGAGGGGCTGAGCGTTTATGTGCCCCAGGCAGAAGCCCTGAACCTGCTACTCCCCAGGTGTGTGACGGGAAGCCGGACTGTGACCCAGTGGAAGAGGCAGGGTCCTCCGCTGAAGAGCAAGGCTGTGGGGCCTGGAGCCCCTGGAGCCCGTGGGGTTCGTGCAGCCAGACCTGTGGGCCTGGGGTGCAGAGCCGGGGCCGCCGCTGCTCCCCGCCTGGTCTCCCGGTGCTGCAGTACTGCCGGGGCCCTGAGCGCCAGTCTCAGGCCTGCTTCGCTGAGGCCTGCCCAGGTGAGGGGCTGGGGACCCCAGGGAGGGCCCCTGTGCAGCGGGGCTGAAGAGATAAGAGAGGGGAATGGCCTCTGGGCCCGGCCCTGGCTCAAAACCCGCTTCTCGCCACAGTGGACGGTGCGTGGAGCGCCTGGTCTCCCTGGTCTCTGTGCTCCGAGTCTTGCGGGGGCACCATGACACGCCACCGGGAGTGTCACCCGCCCCAGAACGGGGGCCGGGCCTGCGCCCTGCTGCCTGGGGGCCCTCACAGCACCCGCCAGACCAGTGAGTGGAAGGGAAGGAAGGGAAAGGGCCATGGGGGCGGGGCCTGCTGGTGGGACACTTGTCCTGCTGCGGGGCCACCCTCCCAGCCTCTGACCGTCCCCGTTGTTCTCAGAGCCCTGCCCTGAGGAGGGCTGTCCCAATGCCACCTGCTCTGGGGAGCTGGTGTTCCGGCCCTGCGCCCCCTGCCCTCTGACCTGCGATGACGTCTCTGGCCAGGCCACATGCCCACCCAACAGGCCCTGCGGCAGCCCAGGTGAGGGGGCTCTGGGCCTCGGCTCATGGAGGCCACGCTCCTTGCATGCAAACTCACCCCCAGCCTCCCCTAGGCTGCTGGTGTCCAGAAGGGCGGGTGCTGGGCGGCGAGGGGCAGTGTGTGCGGCCCCAGCAGTGCCCCTGCATGGTGGATGGTGCCCGCTACTGGCCTGGGCAGCACATCATGGCCAACTGCCAGCTCTGCATCTGCCAAGATGGGCGGCCCCGGCGCTGCCGGCCCAACCCAGACTGTGCTGGTAAGTCCCCTCACCCCAGGCCCTTCCCTTGGGGTCCCTGGACCCCTCCCCAGGCACCCAGCTGGGTGCCCACCTTTGCTCCTGTCCCTAACTCTTCCCCCCTACTTCAGTGAACTGCGGCTGGTCTTCCTGGTCCCCCTGGGCTGAGTGCCTGGGCCCCTGCGGGGGCCAGAGCATCCAGTGGGCCTTCCGGAGCCCCAACAACCCCCACCTCTCTGGCCGGGGCCGCCCGTGTCGAGGCATCCACCGCAAGGCTCGCAGGTAACAGCTGGGACCTTGCCCTCGCCTCCGCCTCCCACCTAGGAGGCTTCCCGTGTGTCCCTGCCCACGAGAGCTATTTCAATACCCACCACGCCACCAGGAGGAGGCGGTTCTGTATCCTCCCAGTCCAAACCCCCGGACTCCCTGCAGGCCCAGCCTCCTCCTGCCTCAGTATCGTGCCCTCTGGGTCCCAGAGCAGGGCAGACAGAGCCCACAGATGGAGCTTGACAAACCTAGGAGCAGGAATGGGTCCCCTGTGCCCCTGGAGGTGTGTGGGGCGAGGCTTTGGGGGAACGCAACCCTTTCTGCTTACCTAGCTCCTCCGGAATGGACTCTGCCAGCTGGTGGTCCCAGCACAAATAGCTTCCCCAGTTTGTAACTTCATGGGCACGGGGTAGGAGATAGGGTTACAAGGTGACCAGACGTTAACCCAGGACTTTCCCGGTCTTCCCACGGCAAGCGCCCAGTCCCGGGATGCCCTTGGTTTAGGCAGACCAGGAAGGCTGCTGGCCCCAGGCGAGCGCCTCCCCAGGCTGCAGCACCCTCCCTTCCCAGGTGCCAGACGGAGCCTTGCAGGGGCTGTGAGCAGCAGGGCATTGTGCACCGTTCCGGGGAGCGCTGGCGTGGGGGGCCCTGCAGCGTGTGCCAGTGCTCACACACAGGCATCGTGCACTGCGCCCCCTACTGCCCACTGGGCAGCTGCCCCCAGGTGAGGCACCGTGCGGAGGACCCTGTGTGGAGGCTGGTGGCATGGGTCGGGTGGGCAGGTGGCCTGATTTCTGTGTCCCGCAGGGCCAGGTCCTGGTGGAGGGACTAGGAGAATCTTGTTGCTACTGTGCCCTGCCCGGTAAGTGGGCAGGGAGGGGGGCAGTTGGAGGGGCCCTGAGGTGAGAAGGGTCCAGCCAGGACTCTAAGAGGTAGCTTCCATATCCTAGGAATGTTCCATATCCAGGCCGATGACATTAGGACCGAGCCAGCGTGCACAGTTGTGCAGGGTGTTCACGTGCAGTGGAGCTGGCTAGTGGGGCTGGACTGCTTTCACCCAGAGCCATCCCCTTCCTCCCCTTCCTAATGAGTGCCTGGAGGTTGCTATTCATGACCGTCGCCCCGAGTTCAGGACTGCACCTTCTCCAGCCTCGTCCTAGCGTGGCTTTGGACTGGCAGCGTTATTCTCTTGTCTAAATGCTCAGTGGAAGTGAAACCCTCCAGTTCACATCCAGGGGAGGAAGGGCCCTTCCCGGCTGGGGGTTGTTGACGGGCTCCTGGGAATTCCCGGGAGACAAAGTGCTCCAAGAAGTGGGGAGGACCTGAGCGTGGAGCCGGGGAGCGGCGTGGTCCTCTCTGGGTCTCTTCCTCCTGACCCTTGAGTCCCCCTCCCCCATGCAGGAGAGAACCAGACAGTGTCCCCCAGGGCCACTCCAGCCCCTGCTCCAGCACCCAGTCCCCCGATGGGGCCCCCTCTGGTCACCTACGCTCTGCCTCCCCCTGGAGGTAAGGCCATGTGCCCTCGTGATGGATGCTTTAGGGGGAGGCCCCTTGTCCCCATGCACTGAAATCAGCCCATCCCTAGCTGCCTGTCCTGTGGTCACCTGTGGGGGCCATTTGCATTCCCCAAGACCCTTTGCGCTTTCTAAATATGCCCGTCACCCTCTGTTCTGCCCCACTCCGACCCTCCCTCTCTCTCCTGCACCCAGATCCCTGCTACTCTCCCCTGGGCCTGGCCCGACTGCCCCAGGGGAGCCTGCGGGCGTTGTCCCCGAAGCCTGGGCGCCCCACCTGGGCTGCCCTCCTGGGGGATCCCACCAAGGGACCGCCTGGAGAGGAAACTACTGCGGAGCGGCACGCCCAGCCTTCCTACCTGCAGCTGGACCTGCTGCAGCCCCGGAACCTCACAGGTCGGGGGGGGGGGCGGTGGCAGTGGCAGTGGCAAGGAGGAACCGGGGCAGCTGCCCAGGCTCCTGGCTCCTGACTCCTGCCCTGGCCTGGCCCTATCCCAGGCATCCTAGTGCAGGGGCCTGGCTCCTCGGATGCTTATGGAACCACCTTCTCGCTCCAATTCGGCAGTGATGGTCTACACTGGCACGACTACCATGACATCCTCCCTGGCACCCTGCGCCCAGCCAAGGTACTAAACACCCAGCACGACCGTTTGTGGATGCCACAGTCTCTGTCCCCGAGGGCCTTTCAGTCTCCCTGAGGGACAGTCCCTGCATTAGATGTGCTTGTGGGATACCTAGTAAGGAGGACCGAGCTCCATGGAGCGGAGTGCCTGGGTGCCACCATCAAGCGGATGTTGGAAAGCAAAAGCGACTCAGGCTCAGGGCAGGTGTGTGAAGCTCTGCAGCAGCCTGCAAAGGGGGGGGGGGGAGACATCAAATTCACCGAGGTCTTGGGGGACCTAGACCCACGCAGGTCCATGTGGCAGCCAGGCCTCAGCCCTGCCTGCGTGGGGTCTGCGTCCTGCCCAGGGAGGCAGGCCCTCTGGAGCAGCAGGATCAGCCTATGCAGGTGTCACTCTTACCTATTTAAAGAACCCCGGGCTCTGTGCCAGGTGCTGGCTGAGGCCTGGGGACACAGCCCTTGTTCTTGGGGTCCTGCCAGCCCCGTGGGAGGGGCTTAGGCCAGGACCAGACCTCCTACAGCCTCAAGGGGCCAGATGGCTTCAGCCCCAAAGGCACTGCACCAGCAGGGGCAGGGGGACTAGGACAGGCAGAAAGGAGGCGTCACCCAGCGGGGTCACAGTAGCAGCCTGAGCAAGGGTCAGGCCTCTGCCCAGCAGCACCCTCTGCCGCAGCGTCTCCCCGGGAACCGGGACGATGTGGCCCTCGAGGTATGGACATTCGGCCAGCTGGTGCAGGCAAGGTACATCAGGGTGTGGCCACACGATGTCCCCCACCATGACAGCCAGCACAGCACGTTCCTGTGGGCTGAGCTACTAGGCTGTGAGCCAGGTACAGGTCGGTCCTGGGGTGGGACGGCGGGTGGTGGGCAGGGGGTGGCAGGACCCTTCAGTAACACCTTCCCCCCCCGCACTCAGCACCCCCGCCAGTGACCCCTTGCCCGGGAGCTGGGCCCCGCTGTGCCAGTGGCGAGTGTGCCCCGAGGGGGGCCGTGTGCGACAGTGCCGCAGACTGCGAGGACGGCTCTGATGAGGAGGGCTGTGAGCCCCCGGCTGCAGGCGCTGGCAGGTGGGCACGGCTCGGCCTGGACCCTGCAAGCTGAGGAGCTGCAGCGGGGCGCCCCCGCAGCCCTCCTCACCGGGGCATTCTTGGATTCTCCTCCCTCTCAAGTCGTTAGAGATTCTCAAAGTGTGGCCCCCGGGCCAGAGGCAGCAGCACCTGGAACTTTCTAGATATGCGTGCAGATGCTTGCTCCACCAGGGCCCAGCCACGCGTGCCTTAGGGCCGCGACAGCAAGCTGAGCCCCTGGTGCAGTGCCCCGCCTTTGTCCAGCCTGAGCAGCCATTTCCTCCTGAATGCCCCGCCCCACACCAGAGACCTGAACCCCCTCCTGGGTGGGGTGCTCTGGGGCTAGAAGAACCTCTAGAACCCCATAGTGACTTTTCTTCTCAGAGTCCATTCCACGGCCAGGACCCCGGCTCTGTCCTCCACCCAGCCCAGCCGGCTGCTTTCCCAGCCTAGGGAGGTGAGTGGGGGGGCCACAGGCCCAGCCGGTGAGGTGCAGGGGCCCAGGGCCTCAGCACAAGCTGAGCCTGACCTTCCTCTCTGTCCACGAGTCCAGTAGACATCCTCCCCCTGCGTTCAGGCCTCCAGCCTGGGGGCCTTTTGAGGGCCAGCTGGGTGCCGGCTGGGGGCTGGGGGCTGGAGGGGCAGATGACAGTGCAGGGCAGGGCAGTGTCCTGGCCTGGGGGGTCTGGGAGACAAGAGGCGTGTGCCCTGGTGGTGGGCAGTGCCCACAGTATAGGTGCCAGGTATCTGGCACCATTCCAGGGGGTCCCCAAAGCATCCTGGACAAGGTCGGAAGGAGGGGGCATCTGTAAATGGAAGAGGGACTGGACACTTTCCCACTCGGAATGGCCTGGTCAGGAGCCCAGAGCGTGTGTTCTGGGGGGAGATGGGGGAACCGGGGGGCAGGGCAAGAGCTGAAGCGGTGACTGGTAGGCCAATGAGAACAGGGTCTCTGGAGGGGGTGACCTTGTGCCTGGGGTGCCCAGTGCTGGGTGTGCCCAAGCCCAGAGGTGGCTTGCTTGTGGAGGCGTTAACCCATCTTCAGCCCTGGGTTTGGGGAATGGGGGAGTGAGACCGTGGGCAGAGCTGCACCCTTCACTGCAGGCAGTGAAGCCTTCCTCCTTTTCAGGGTCTGGCAGAGACTGGAGGCCGACATCCCAAGCAGGAGTCCTCCGCACCCCCCACAGGTATGTGCACCAGCTCCAGGCACCGTTCACCAACCCGTTGCCATCGCTACTGACCCTCCAGAGCGAGGGGCAGTGATATCTCAGAGGCTCAAGTTCCCCGACCCCTGGCTTCCCCCAAAATGAGAGAGCAGCAGGGTTGGCTCGGGGAGACCCTGGTCATCTTGGTCATGGCCTGGTCTTGCCCCCCTGGATTCCAGAGCAGGAGGCCGTGGGGAGGGTGGGGGGCTCCAGGCCAGTTCTTAGGGCTGAGCTCATTCCCCGAAGCTTGGTTGCCTTTCTGAGGCCCCTGGCCAGGATGATCTCCCCTGGGGGCGGGAGGCCACCTGGCCCCAACCCACACTTCCTCTGCTCACTCAGTCGTGCATACAGGGACTTTTATGAAGTGCTCCCTGGCAGCAACTGTCCCTGAGTGGACACGAGGGTGGGCGGGGTCACCGGGTTAGCATGTTCGTAAACAGGACCAGGATTGGCTCTCCGCCGCGTTGTGTGCCAGCCTCCCCCGGCCACTAATCACTAAACAGAGTCCCAGAGCGCTGTCTCCGCTGGAGGAGGGGCTGGCATGGCCTGGCTCTGCCCTGCTCCCCTGGGAGACCTTGGGAATGCCTTGCCACCTGCCTGGGCCTCAGTTTCCCCGTTTGTGAGACACAGCCCCTCCACATGAGTTCTGGTGGACGTTATTCAGAAGTCTGGCTGGCTGGCCCATGTTTTTGTCTTTTCTGAGAAGCAGGCGAAGTAGCTTATACCATCCCTCAGATCCACAGCTAGGACTCATGGGACAAATTCTCATCTCATTCCAAGTCTGGCTCTAGAAGGAAGACTGTCTTTGAAGATGAATCTCTTGCCAGAGAATGAGTCTCCCAATACCTTTTGTATTGTAGCTGTTGCAGACTCAAAACCAGATTTTTTTTTTTTTTTTTGCATGGCAAGAAATGGGCTCTTCCTGAATCTCTGACCGGGATTTGCTTATTCTGCTGCCGTGTTTAAGTGACTCAGTTCTTTCAATCCCCTAAAAGTCTTATTTTACAGTGAGTTGGAATTTGAAAGTTGCCACAAGTGTCCGCTTGTGACTAGAGTACAAATCGCAGATCAAAACTAAGGTTTTTGTTTTTGTTTTTTTGTGGTGCTGGGGATTGAACCCAGGGGCATTCTACTTCCAAGTTACACCTCCAGCCCTATTTCTTATTCCTTATTTTGAAACAGGGTCTCACTAAGTTGTGGAGTGCCTCAGTAAGTAGCTGAGGCTGACCGTGAACCCTGATCCTCTGGTCTCAGCTTCCCAAGTACTGGGATTACAAGCATGCACCACCACGCCCAGCTAAGTGTTATTGTTTTTTCAGTACTGGGATTGAACTCAGGGGTATTCTACCTCCGAGCTACACTCTCAGCCCTATTTTTTTATCTTTACTTTGAAACAGGGTCTCACTAAGTTGCAGAGGGCCTCTCTAAGTAGCTGAGGCTGGCCTTGAACCCAGATCCTCCTGTCTCAGCCTCCCAAGTACTGGGATTACAAGCCTGCGCCACCACGCCCGGCTCAAAACTAGGTTTCCTTTCCCTTTCGCTTAAAAACCTTCTGGTGCTTCTTGGACGGCCGTGCCCTACTTTCTTTCTGATATGAGGCCCCTTGAAAGGTGGAGGACAGTTGGTGGCACCTGTGATTACCCTGCACCACCCGAAGCTTAAGCTTGGGACACTCTCAAGGGTCTCGGGAGGGAGACTTGGGCGGGCTTCACCGGTCTCCTCCTCCACCCACAGAGAAGAGGCCGGTGAGTCCTGCCGCAGCCCCTCAGCAGATGGCCACCACCAGTCGCACCTCCCATGCAGGCCCCGGGAGCCTGCAGCCAGGAATGGCAGCCATGCCCACACCCTCCCCACACCCAGAGCCTCCGGTGACCCCTGCTGGTGAGACCCCGCGCCTTCTGCCTAGGTGCAAAGCCTGTGTGAGCCCAGCTTTTCTGTGAAGGGACAGAAGCCCCGGGAGGCCAGTGCCTTTGCTCAAGGTCATTTTTGGTAGACCTGGGCCTAGGACCCAACTTTCCTGACCCAGTCACCCCCTTTCCATTACCCTAAATGGAGAGGAAGGACAGGGCCGGCCAGGGCCCCGCTCAGCCGGCTGTGGCGGCCCCCACAGGTCAGAGGGTCGCCCCTGGGCCCTTCCCGCCTGTGCGATGCCGTCCCGGGCAGGTGCCCTGCGAGGTGCTGGGCTGCGTGCAGCAGGAGCAGCTGTGTGACGGGAAGGACGACTGCCTGGACGGCTCCGATGAGCAGCGCTGTGGTGAGCCCAGGGCCTGGCCACACGCTGGGGAGGCCCTGCCCACGTCCAGCTCGTGTGGGAAGGCCCTAGGAGAGGGTAGAGCAGCGGGGCGTGGAGAGAAACTAAATGTGCGAAAACCACCAGAACATGAGTGTCTTTGAAGGTGGTAAAGAAGGGGGATGGGGTAGGCCTAGGGTGCCACCCCTGCTGTTTTACAAAACCTATGTGGTCCTTGAGGAGACTCATCTACCCATCCTTCTGCTCCTCTACCTGTTCATCCATCCATCTACCCACCACCCTACCCACCTACCTAGCCACCCACCCATCCATCCACCCACCCATACACATATATACACTCATCCATCCACCTGTCCATCTACCCACCCATCTACCCACCCATCCATCCATCCATCCACCCATACATATATATACATGTATTCGTCCATCCACCTATCCATCTACCCACCCCTCCACCCACCTACCCATCCATCCATCCACCCCTCACCCACCTACTCACCCATCCATCCAACCATCCACCCAGCCACCCATACATGCGTTCATCCATCAGTACATCCATCCACCCCTCCACTCACCCACCCACCAATGCATCTATTCAAGCTCATCCATACATGCATCCCTCCGTCCACTCGCCCACCCCTCGACTCACCCACCCACCTATGCCTACATGCATTCATCCACCCACTTGCCCATCTGTCCCCACCACATCCATCCATCATCCACCCATTCATCCATCCACAGTAAATAATTATAATCAAAGCCTAGTCTTCCATCAGGAGAAGAGAAATCAAGTGTCAGTTGATCACCAGAAGGAACACTCCAGGGTATACCCACTCAGGAAAAGGGTACCTGTGTTAGCTTTTTGGTACTGTGACAAAATACTGAGTTTTCTTCAGTGTTTAACTTAAAGGAGGAAAGCTTTTATTTTGGCTCAAGGTTTCAGAGGTTTCGGTCCATGTCAGCTGGCTCCAAGCTGAAACAGAAGGGCACGGTGGAAGGAAGTTGCTCAGCTCATGGCAGCCAGGGGAGAGAGAGACAGAGAGAGAGAAGAGGGGTGGGAGACAAAATACAAGCCATTCCTCTCCAGGACACGCCCCCAGTCACCTGCTTCACACAACTCGTCCCCACCTCCCAAAGTTCCCACCACTCCCAATAATGCCACCAGGTAGGAACCCCTGAATAGATTAATGCACTGATAAGGTCAGAGCCCGCGTGACCCATCATTTCCCAAGAGTCCTGCCTCTGATGGTGGCCGCCCCGGGGACCGAGCCTTCAGCATGAGCTTTTGAGGGACATCGCAGATCTAAACCATAATAGTACCCAAGGGAGCAACTGCTCTACGACCTCTCTGGACACTCCAAGAGCCTTTGACACTTAGAGACTGTGTGAGACCTCGTAGACCCTGCTTGGACCTCAGCTAGGCGTGGAGGCGGAGGGGCCTCCCTGGGCAGGCTGTAGGAGGCTTTGGGGGGAAGTCGAGGCCAGGGCCTCTGGTTAGCAACCCGTTCTGCTCCTGGGCTCAGGCTGCAGGGGCTCGGTTTATCACCCACCCCAGAATCACAGACATGACTCCTTTTCCTCCCCATGCTTCTCGGGCAGTGAGCCCGGTGCGCTTCACGGTGCCCACTACGGCCCTGCCCGGGCTGCCGGCGTCGAGGGCCCCGTGTTCCCCGCGCCAGCTGAGCTGCGGCAGCGGGGAGTGCCTGCCCGTGGCGCGGCGCTGCGACCTGCGACCTGACTGCCAGGACGGCTCTGATGAAGATGGCTGTGGTTCGTGTCAGCCGGGCCGGGGACAGCCCTGGGGCGCTGCTCCTGCGCCGGCATCCTCTGAGCCCTGGCCCGTCTGTCCCCCACAGGGGACTGCGTGCTGGCACCCTGGTCTGGCTGGAGCGGCTGCAGCCGGAGCTGTGGCCCAGGCCTCGCCTTCCAGCGCCGGGAGCTGCTGCGGCCGCCGATGCCTGGGGGCAGCTGCCTGCTAGACCAGCTCCGCAGCCAGCCCTGCTTTGTGCAGGCCTGCCCAGGTAGCGCAGCACCCCAGAGGGAAGTGGGGATCAGCCCCCAGGCCTCCTCAAGCCCCCTTGAATGGAAGGCCTGGGCTGGTCCCCAATTGAGATTTCACCAAGAAGGTGCCCCTGCTCTCCTTGGGGGCCCCAGGGTCCAGCCTCCTTCTCTGGGACTCTAGCTTGATGTCCCTCTGATGTCCCAGCCTAGAACCCCCAGAGGAAGGCCAAGAAGCCTGTTGTCCACCCCGCCCCTTCTTCCCTGACCAAGGGGCCCCCATGAGTCCCTGTAGCCACAAACCTCAGGTTCCTCCTACGTGCAAACTGGGACTGTCCTCCGGCCTGTGGCGGTGCTTTGGGAAGAAAGGGACGTCATGTATGACAGCTTGGGAGCCTGACCTCACGTGTCAGCTGGCTGTACCATGCATCCTTGGGGTCCGCAGCAAAGGCCTCTCAGCCCTTCTGTTCCATGAAGTCAAGGGTTCAGTCCCGTACTGCCTCTGCACACTCCAGAAAGGGGTCCCCTTATCCAAGGGTCTCAGTCGCCACCCGTGGCCCCCAACCCAGTGATTTAGCTTCATCTATGGCCACCAGGCTGTGCCCTACTCCAGGCTTCCCCCTGTCGCAGCCTTCTTGGGGTCCCAGGCGGCAGCTGGAGGACCTTCCCTGGCTAACCTCACCCTGGGGAGCCTAGCAGGAGCCTAGCTTCTGCCGGGCCCCTCCCTGCAATACAGTCGCTGTTTCCTTGGGCTCCGTCTGGTGGACCCCATTCTTCCTCCCCTCCCCCCACAGTGGCTGGGGCATGGGCACAGTGGGAGACCTGGGGACCCTGCAGTGTCTCCTGTGGGGGCGGCCACCAGAGCCGCCAGAGGAGCTGTGTGGACCCGCCGCCCAAGAACGGGGGTGCCCCCTGCCCCGGAGCCCCTGAAGAGAGGGTCCCCTGTGGCTTGAAGCCTTGCCCAGGTGACACAGGTAAGGGGCAGCTGGGTTGGGATACGCCTCTCGAGTCAGACCCCAGGGGCAGATCTCTGGGCCCCTCGGTGCCACCCCACCAGGCACCCCTCTCCTAACAGACTGCGGGCCGGGCCGTGTGCTGGTGAACGCCGAGCTGTGCCGGAGCGGGCTGGTGCCCCCGTGCCCACCCTCCTGCCTGGATCCCGAGGCCAACAGGAGCTGCAGCGGGCGCTGCGTGGAGGGTGAGGCGGGCCCGGCCCATGCGCGCCCAGCCCCCAGCCCTTGCTCCCCGGCTGAGCACCCTCCTTGTTGCCCCCAGGGTGCCGCTGCCCCCCGGGGCTCCTCCTCCATGGCTCTGGCTGCCTGCCCCTCTCCCAGTGCCCCTGTCTCGTGGGCCAAGAGCTGAAGCAACCGGGGCCGTCCTTCCTCCTGGACAACTGCAGCCAATGGTGAGGACGCCGGGCCCAGGGGGGCTCCGTGCCAGCGCCTCAGGTCCTGACCAGCTCCTCTGCCTCCCCCGCTTCCACAGTGTGTGTGAGATGGGGGCGCTGCGGTGCGAACCCGGGGAATGCCCCCAGCCCTGCGGCTGGTCCGCCTGGTCCTCCTGGTCTCCCTGCGACCGCTCCTGCGGCTCTGGAGTGAGGGTCCGGTTCAGGTGAGCTGGGGGGCAGGAAATGGGAGAGAGGGAAGGAAGGCTCAGAGCTGAGCTGGCCGGCCTGGCGGGGAGGGTGGCAGAAGGAGGGCAGAAAGACAAGGCAGGCCGGGGTGCAGGCCTGGAGGGGGCGGAGCAGGTGCCCAGGGCTGCCTCTCCCCCCAGGTCTCCCTCCAACCCTCCTGCGGCTTTCGGAGGTGCCCCCTGCGAGGGCGACAGGCAGGAACTTCAGGCCTGCCACACGGAGTGTGGGACAGGTATGGCAGGAGCCCGCCTTCCTCTTCCCAACCCCACGCCCACAGCGGGCGGGGCCAGCTGGCACTCTGGATGGGCTTCGGGGACGCTTCCCTGGTCCAGGGGCAACCCTTGAACTGGCCTTGGTGGATGGTTCCAGCGGGTGGGGAGAGGCAGGCTCCCATGCCGAGGCCCAGGTGCCCGGCAGGCTGGCCCTGTGGAGCGGAACAGCGTGGATCCAGGGGTCTGGGCCAGGGTCTTGCAGCAAGAGGAAAGGAGAGATCATCGGTGCGTGGCTGGTGATACACTGACGGGTGTCCCCGAGGACTCTGAGTTTCCCACATGGAGAAATCTGGAAGAGTTGATCGGGGGAGCTATGAGGATGGGTGACGGTGGTGTCAGGTGCTGGCCAGGCCATGGGGACGGAGTTGGGGCCAGGCTCAGCGGGGGCTCTGCTCTTGTAGAGCTGGCGAGTGGGGGTCCCAGCTAGCCGGGAGGGGGCAGGGGTCTGTCCTGAGCGCAGAGCAGGACTTCCCATCCTCATGAGCTGCTCCCTGGCCCCCCAGCTGCTCAGACCCCACCCCAGCACTCCCCAGCCTGACTAGGGCCCCTGTGCAATGGGCCTGTCCTGTCCCCTCCAGAGGTGCTGGGCTGGACATCCTGGACGTCCTGGTCCCCCTGCTCCCAGAGCTGCCTCGTCCCTGGAGGGGGCCCCGGCCGGCGACGGCGTTCCCGACTCTGTCCCAGCCCTGGAGACACATCCTGCCCAGGAGAGGCCATCCAGGAGGAGCCCTGCAGCTCCGCGATGTGCCCAGGTACAGCCTGGCTGTCCCCAGCGGGGCTGGGCACTGCGGGGGATGAGACCGAGCAGGAATGCCCCTTCCAGAGGTTCCACACCTCTAGGGAGCGGAGGGCTTGGCGCACACCTGGCTGTGAGCTGGCCCTGTCTCAGCTGCCCCCAGTTAGACCGCTTGTGATTAAGAGTTTCTAGGACCATCCTCGAGGTGGGGGGCCTGCACCTCCAGACCTCTGGCCCCTCTCAGCCCCTCTCCTCCCCACGTCTTTGCCACAACTCTGACCCTGAATTCGGCTCCCTGGACAGCGCCCAGCGGCTGGGGCCCATGGGCTTCCTGGTCGGACTGCTCAGCCCCCTGCAATGGGGGTATCCAGACGCGTGGGCGCAACTGCTCGGGCTCGGCTCCTGGGAAGCCTGCGTGCCAGGGACCCCACAGTCAGACCAGGGACTGCAACACGCAGCCCTGCACAGGTACCAGATGCCCTCCCACACTCCAGCTGGCCACGCCCAGCCCGGCTCCGGGGGCTCTGGGCCTCCCCCTCACTCACCTTTGCACATCACAGATACCCCTGGCTCTGGAACAGGGGTGCCTTCAGCTAGGGAGACTTTGCAGGACTTCCCATGTCTCCCCAGCCCCCTCCCATCCTTACTGTCATGGACCATTTGCCCGGCAGCCTGCACTCAGGGCAGATTTGGGGGAGCCAGGCTAGCCCCCGCTCCTCACTCTTCCTGGTCCTTTGAGCCCTCCTCCTAGCCCGGCCGCTGCCTTCATGTTCTACTCTCAAGGCTATTTGCATAAAGTGGCGCAAAGGTGTGGCTCTACAGGTGACATCCCAGGCACTTGAGTGGCACTGTGAGGGGAAGGGAGGAAGCCCAGGCCCGCCCACCAGGCCACCCAGTCACTGCACACACTAGGGCCCCCTTCCCATGAGCCTCTCTGCCCTGCCGTCTTGCCCAGACCTGCTCTGTCTTCCCATGCAGCCCACTGTCCAGGGGACATGGTGTTCCGCTCAGCAGAGCAGTGTCACCAGGATGGGGGTCCGTGCCCTCGGCTGTGCCTGGCGCAGGACCCTGGGGTAGAGTGCACAGGCTCCTGCACCCCCAGCTGCGCCTGCCCGCCCGGCCTCCTCCTGCACAACGCTAGCTGCCTGCCCCGCGGCCAGTGTCCCTGCCAGCTGCACGGGCAGCTCTACGCACCGGGAGCAGTGGCTCACCTGGACTCCTGCAACAACTGGTGGGTCACGGGGTGCAGGGGTGGGAGGGGGGTGCTGGAGGAGGGGCTGGGCTCCAGAGGCAGGCAGGTGTGGACACACACACACACACACACACGCAGAGTTCATCATGCCTCCATCCCCTAAACATGTTGCAGCCATAGGCGCCCGGCGTGGGCCCCGAGGAGACTGCAGAGAATGAGATGCTGCCTGACTGCGCATGCGCGTCTGGCGGGTCTGGTCATCCCCGTTTGTTGTAAGGTCTCAGATAGGTGAGGAGATGTACGTTGGAACTACAGAGTGCAGAGGGGCTCCTAACCCCCGCCTCCAGCTTCCTGTTTCTCTTTCCTGAATATAATACCTTACCCGGGATCCCCTTCATTTCTGCTCAGAACTTTGAGGCGTCCATTTGCAACACTGATACCAGGTCCTGCCAGCAGAGGGCGCGCTAACCTCCCGCCCGCCCTCCCTCCCTGCCCCTACCTGTTCCTTCGTCTCATTTTCTTCATTTTTCACTTTCCCCTTTTTCCTTTCTGTCCCCTGACTCCTCCTTCAATCTCCTCCTTTATTGTTCCCCTCCCACGCCCCTTCCCTCGCTCTTCTTGTCTTAGATCCCCCCCCCCCGGAACTTCCAGTATTTGACAAATAGGCTTTAAAACATGCATTGGAGAAAAACGAAAGATGAAGAAGAGTAGCCAGTTGTCCTTCCCAGAGAGCTCAGCTCTTTCTGAAGCGCTCCTACCTGGCCTCACACCAGGCCATTGCCAAGGGGCGTTTAGGAAATACAAAGAGAATTAGAAGTATAAAAAAGATGTCTCCTGATGAAACTATGTGACTAGGGACGGCATGGGGCCGGGGGTGTCATGGGGCGCACAGAAGGTGGAATCGAGTGGGGACACCGGGGTGGGCGCCCAGGGTCACATGGTGAACTTCATGGGTGCACGGTGCTGTCGGGGTGGGGCGGGGCCTCACTGGCCCTTCCTCTCTCTGTAGCACCTGTGTCTCTGGCGAGATGGCCTGCACCTCAGAGCTCTGCCCAGGTACCCCTGCAGCAATGGGTGCTTGGGGACCCACGGGGGAGCTGGGCCCCTTCGAGATGAACGCCGAGGAGCGTCGGGGGAAATCGGGGTGCAGCCTGGCTTGGCCTGGTTGCATACCTGCCACCCCGCTCACCTTGACAGTGGCTTGTGGCTGGAGCCCTTGGACGCCATGGAGTCCCTGCAGCCGCAGCTGCGATGTGGGCATCCGGCAGCGCTTCCGGGCAGGCACTGCACCCCCTGCTGCCTTTGGGGGTGCTGAGTGCCAGGGCCCCAACATGGAGGCTGAGTTCTGCAGCCTGCGGCCATGCCGAGGTAAGAACAGGGACTCCTTAGAGAACTTTCCTTCCAGCCAGGTGTGGTAGCGCATGCCTATAATCCCAGAACTTGGGAGGGTGAGACAGAAGGAGCACGGGTTCGAGGACAACCTTGGCAATGTCGCAAGACTCTTAGCAACCTAGCAAGACTGTTTCAAACCAAAAAAATAAAATAGGGCTGGGGATGTAGCTTAGAGGTAGAATGCCCCGGGCTCAATCCCTAGTATCTCTCACACACACACACACACACACACACACACACACACACACACAATAACCTTCCAGAGCTAGACAAGGTGGCACACACCTATAACCCCAGTACTTGGGAGGCCGAGACAGGAGGATGGCAGGTTCGAGGCCAGCCTCAGCAACTTAGCAAGACCCTGTCTCAAAATTAAAAATAAAAAGGGGCCTGGGAGGTAAACTGCCTCTGAGTTCAATCTCCAGCACCACATACACATACAAAAAGAAAGACTTGTCCAGGAATATTCCCGTCATGCCCCCACCCCAGGGCCCCATGAGAGGTGCAAGATCTTCCCCCAAGAATTGCCAAGAGATGGTCCCCAGAGACCCTAGGAGTCCACTCCCTGAGAAAGATCCTCCCTAGAGGCCAGCCCACTTTCCCCCCAGAAGGCAGGCATTCTCCTGAGGTGGGGTTCGGTGCTGCGGTGAAATGGCCCTCAGGTGTAGAAGGGGGGTACTCTTGGGGGGCTGGCTGGGAGGAGGGTGTGCACTGGGCAGGGGGGGCAGGGCCTGCAGTGACCTGGCTGCCGCCTTCAGGTCCTGGCGGCCAGTGGGGTCCCTGGGGTTCGTGCTCCGTGCCCTGCGGTGGAGGCTACAGAAACCGCACCCGCGGCAGTGGCCCCCACAGCCCTGTGGAGTTCTCCACCTGCAGCCTGCAGCCCTGTGCAGGTGAGGGCTGCCCTGAGCACCCAAGAACCTTCAGTTCCTGTCCCCAGCAGCCCAGAGCACTGTCACCCCCCCTCCCTGCCCCCACAGCCCTGTCCCTCGGCCCTGTGCAGCCCCCATGACAACCTCAGCCATACCCAGACTGACGCCCCTGCCAGGCTGGGACCCAGGGGACACTGAGTGTGCCGGGGCTGGACTGTCACTCTCCGTGTCTCCAGGGCCAGCGCCTGGTGTGTGCCCCAGGGGCCAGCGGTGGCTGGACTGTGCCCAGGGCCCTGCCTCCTGTGCGGAGCTCAGTGCCCCGAGAGAGACCAACCAGACCTGCCACCCTGGCTGCTACTGCCCACCTGGGATGCACCTGCTGGTGAGTGTCCCCCCCTCCCTAGCACAGCTGGGGTCTCCTTGGGGCCTAGGGACCTTGGGGTGGCAGACAAGGGACATGCACACCCTGCGCAGGGGCAGAGCCAAGGGTATAAGGTGGAGACTGGGAAACCATGTAGGGTTGAAGAGGAGTTCTCAGGCCATAGTTCAGCTCTGGCCGGAACCAGCAGGTGGTCCTGGGCGGGTGTCATTTCTCTTCTCTCTCTCTCTCCCTCTCTCTCTCCTTTTCTCTCTCTCCATCTGCCCTCTCATTTGGAAAGTAGTGATAAGTCTAGAAAAACGTTATGAATCATCCCCACTCAGGCACTCTGTCTTCTTATGTTACATCAGTTATTTATTGAATACCTGCGCCAGGCTCTAAGATGAGGTCAAGGGCGGGGGCAGAGACAAGCTCTGCCTTCAAGCAGCAGCTAGCAGGAGAAACCAGACCTGGGGCCCCTAGAATGAAGACAAGCATCAGAAAATCAGGTAGTGAGCTTTATACGTTGTGGAGCCAGCTGGGTCGGTCATGGCGGGCTTCCTGGAGGATGGGGCCCTTACGTAAGCTGACTGAGTTTGGAGGGTGGAGAGCAGGAGGCCTCACTGCAGGCAGAGGGTGAGGGGACTGGGGCTGGGAAACAGAGGCAGGCATGGAGAGGTTTGAACAAAAGGGTTCCCAGCTGTTGCCAAAACACGGGGTTAGGGCTAGTTGGGTCTGGGTCTAAATGACTGTTGAGCCAGTAGCTCTGTGGTCCTGGGCAGTGTTCTCATGCCTGAACTTCTTCCTTTGTAAAATCGGGGTTGGGATGTTCCTAGTCATGGGGGGAGGGAAATGCCTCCAGGGTCAACTTCCACATACTTGACCTTGAACCATGTGCTACTCAGTGAATGTTTCTACTAAATTTGAGCCACTTCCATCCAAACTCCCTGTACACATTGTTTTTTTCTGATTTTATTCTATTGGTCAAAACTTGTTTTTGTTTTTTGTTTTTTTTTTGCACTGTTGCTGTACAAAATTGCCCATTTCATATTTTCAGAGCTGATTTCAAGGGCATTTGACAACTTGGTCTCATGTCCTCAAAGGAAGATGATCTTTTTCTTCCAGAAATATTGGGAGAAGAGTCTATCCCCCCAGTGACCCCTGCATAGCAGCCGAGGGTCTGCTTTTGTAGACAGGAGGGAACTGGGGAGAGAGAGCTATTTGTGAAAGGATCGTGGGTGGGTGGCGTTGGAGCGGGGCTTTGCCTGGGGAGGTGCAGGCTGCACCCAGAGGTGACGGAGGGCTTTTGATTCCAGAACAACGTGTGTGTGCCGGCCCAGGACTGCCCCTGTGCTCACGGGGGCCGCCTCCACCCCCCAGGCAGCGTCGTGCTCCGTCCGTGTGAGAACTGGTGAGAACCCGGTCCAGCGGTGGCCCTGTGACCCCTGAGGACCCCGCTGTCTAGCTGTCCCTTGCGGGCCACCCAGACACACCCCCCTCGACCTGCCCATCTACACCTTCTCTCTCCCCACCTGGGTTAGCTTCCACAGCTGCTGTTGTAACACACACACACACACACACACACACACACACACACACACACACACACACGACCAGAACAATAGACGCGAGTGGTCTCACAGTGCTGGAGGCTGAAGTCCAAGCCCCAGGTGTCCGCGGCCTGGCTGCCTCTGAGCCCGTGGGGACGGTCTGTTCCCGGCTTTCCCCTCTTCTCTCCTGGTAACCTGCGGACAACCTGGCATTTCCAGGCCAGCAGGTGACCGTCTTCTTGTGGGTCCCTTCCTGTCACCTGCCCTCTGTGCATGTCTGTGAAATCTGTTTTTATAAGGACGCAAGACACGTTGGAGTAGGGCCACCCTAACGACCGCTTGGTTACGTCCTGGAAAGACCCAGTCTCCTCATGAGGTCCCATTGACAGGCCCTGGGGGCTGGGCTTGAACGCGGGATTTGGGGCAACGCCATGGAACCCCTATGGCAGCCCGCCCTTCTGCTGTCCCCCCTGCAGCTCCTGCAGCTCTGGGCTCATCACCAACTGCAGCTTCTGGCCTTGTGAGGAAGGTGAGAAGGCCCCCCACTTCTGGCAGGCCCTGCCTCTTCCCTTGGCGGCAGCCGGCCTGGTCTGGAGAGGGGGTTTGGGGGGGGGCGGGGGGGGCGAGTGCCCCACCCCCACCTGCTCGGGGCTCCCCAAGCCTGCTGCTCACTACCTCTCTGCCCGATTCCTGCACACCCCAAGGCCAGCCTGCATGGTCACCCTGGACCCCCTGGAGCGTGTGCTCAGCCTCCTGCGGCCCTGCCCGACGCCACCGGCACCGATTCTGTACCAGGCCCTCTGCGCCCTCCAGAGTGACGCCCGCCAGCCCGGCTCCGCTGTCCTCGCCAGCCCCGCCCCCGCCCCTCTGCCCAGGCCCTGAGGCCGAGGAGGAGCCCTGTCTCCTGCCAGGGTGTGACCGTAAGTGCCACCGGCCCACAGGCTGACCCCTCCTGGAGCCCAGGCTGGGCCTATCCCTGCATATACTGCCACCTCACACCGGCTCCCCTGGTCTCTGTCACCCCCTCTCTGTCCCCCAGGGGCCGGGGGCTGGGGGCCTTGGGGGCCCTGGTCCAGCTGCAGTCGGAGCTGTGGAGGAGGCCTGCGGAGCCGGACCCGAGCCTGCGACCAGCCACCGCCCCAAGGCCTGGGAGACTTCTGTGAGGGGCCGCAGGCTCAGGGGGAGACGTGCCAGGCTCGGCCGTGCCCAGGTACCTGCCAGGGAGGGGTGGGTCAGGGAGCAGAGGTAGAGGAGCTGAGGGAAGCGGCACTGGGGCAGGCCAGGGTGCTGCCCCCCCCCACACCACTGTCAGTCTATCCTGTGCCATCCCCCAGTGACCAACTGCACTGCCATTGAAGGGGCCGAGTACAGCCCTTGCGGCCCTCCCTGCCCCCGCTCCTGTGACGACCTAGTGGTGAGTCTGGCCTCCCCTGGCACCCCCACCTGACCTTGGACCTGAGGGTCACCTTGTGGGAGGGCAGGGGGTGAGGACTTTACAATCAGCACACACCAGGCTGGCCCTACCTTGTTCCAGAGAGAGCCAGCCTCACCCAGAGGCCCTGGGCTTCGGTACACAAATGCGTCTCAAAGCAAAACTGGTATTGCAGACGAAGCACAAACACCTAAGATAGGGGGAGTGCCAGAAGTGTTTGGGTGTAGAGACCTCAAGTGTGTGTGTGTGTGTGTGTGTGTGTGTGTGTGTGTGTTCCCACCCAGCCTCATAGACATTGATGGAAGTAACACAGGCAGGGTCCCTGTCACCATGATCCCACATTTTAGGGGAGACAGAAAGACACAAATCAAAGGGTGTGTGGGGAGTGCTTTGGGGTGCTCAAGGTTTGGGTGGTGCTTTGAGGCCTTAGCCACGACAGCTGTATAAAGGAGGTCCAGGCGGGGTCCAGACTTGGTGAGGGAGGAGGAAGAATGGGAGGAGCCAGAGAATGACCTTGACCTTGACCTCGCTCAGCCTCCCCAGAGGACCTCAACCGCTACCCAAGCGGCCTCCCTTGCCCAGGCCAATTTTCTGGAGTCCCTGCTCCCTGGACTCTAGGGAGGCCATTCCCAAGTCATCGACCCTGGCCCCCCACCCCCCACCCCATCCCAAGAAATTGGGGTTTCACATTTGGAGGGCACTGGGTTCCAGGTCCATTCCCTGGGGGACGGCGGGCTCCTGCTCATGACCCCTCCCTCCCTCCGTCAGGGACAGGGATGGAAACTCAAGGCTGCCTTCTTGCCTTCCTTAACAACACTTCAAGGCATAACGGGTTCAAAACAGGAAGTCTCCGAGCTAAGGCGCACTCCTCTCCCCTCCGGCCTCCCTCTCCAGCCTCCTCCCTCCCGTGCCTCCAGAGTGGTCCGTGACTCTCCACTCGTCCCTGCCCACACGCACACCCGTCAGGCCCTGGCTTCTGTCAACCAGAGCCCTCCCTTGCTGTCCCCCCAGCACTGCATGTGGCACTGCCAGCCTGGCTGCTACTGTCCTCGGGGCCAGGTGCTGAGTGCTGACGGCGCCCTCTGCGTGCAGCCGGGTCACTGCAGCTGCCTGGACCTGCTGACCGGGGAGCGACACCAGCCCGGCGCGCGGCTGGCTCGGCCTGATGGCTGCAACCACTGGTGAGTAGAATGCAGGATTGCCTCCTGGCGCCTGTGCACCTGAGCTGAGGGGCGCACAGACCCCATGGGCCTCAAGAAGATGTGGGAGCCGGGTGTGGTGGCGCACGCTTGTAATCCCAGCATTTGGGAGGCTGAGATCGGAGGATCCAGGTTTGAAGCCAGCCTCAGCTACCTTGTGAGGCACTCCACAACTTAGACCCGGTTTCAAAATAAAGAATAAAAAATAGGACTGGGGGTATAGCTCGGAAGTAGAATGCCCCTGAGTTCAATCCCCAGTACCGCAAAAAAAAAAAAAAAAGATGTGGGGCAGGGCCCCTGTCTGGACAGGCAGGGAAACTGAGGCAGCGGCTCTGTGTGTCTGCTGAGGCTGGACGAGCAACAGACCTGCCACTTGCTTCTACTCTCTGGCCTCCCGCCTGTGTGTGGGTCCCCTGACATCATTCCCCCCAGTAGAACACAGCAGCTGGGACACCCCCAAAGAACCAAGTAGCTCAGGGAGTGATCTCGGGGGGTCCTGGGGAGGGGGGAGAGAGGACAGGCCCCAAGACCTTAGCTGGAGGAATAGGGGGCCAGGAAGGGGCGGCCACGCTGCAAGAACCACTGCTCTTTTCTCCTGCGTCTGCACCCCCCGCCCAGCACCTGTTCGGAGGGGAGGCTCAACTGCACAGACCTGCCCTGCCCAGGTACGAGCCCCGCTCGGAGGGAGGGGAGACCAGGGAAGCAGCCCCAGGGGCACAGAGGGGCCCGGGACCGGGAAAGTGATCGGCTACACCCGTGCCCGCCGTGCCCCTCACAGTGCCCGGAGGCTGGTGCCCGTGGGCGGAGTGGACGCCATGCTCCCAGCCCTGCAGGGGCCAGATGAGGAGCCGCTCCAGGGCCTGTGCCTGCCCTGCTCCTCAGCACGGGGGGGCCCCGTGCCCTGGGGAGGCAGGAGAGGCAGGGGCCCAGGAGCAGAAGGAAGCCTGTCCCAGTGCCACCGCGTGCCCAGGTATGGTGTCCCCCAGGCCTGTGCCCCTCCTACGGAGCTCCCAGACCCCCACCCCAACCCAGTGGCGGGGGGCCTCCTAAGCTGGGTAGTTCTTTCTTCCTGGCACAGTGGACGGATCCTGGAGCCCATGGGGACCCTGGTCTCCCTGCGATGCATGCCTGGGACAGTCCCACCGGAGCCGGGAGTGCAGCCAGCCCCCCGCCTCTGAGGGAGGCAGGCCCTGTCCTGGGGGCCACCAGCAGAGCCGCCCTTGTCAGGGCAATGTCACGCAGTGCAAAGGTGAGGGCCCTGTCAGCCTAGCCCTCTGACTCCCCCATACGTGCCCCTCTCGGTGAGGGACAGTGCTTAAGTCACCTGCCCGGGGTCCTGGTCAAGGCGGCAGGTCCAAGCAGGTGGTGGGCGGGGCAAGAGGGCTCTTAGAACCCTCCCATCTCTCTTCCTCCCTCCTTCCCTAGACTGTGGAGGGGGCCAGGATCTGCTGCCCTGTGGGCGGCCCTGCCCCCGCTCCTGCCAGGACCTGTCCCCCGGGAGTGTGTGCCAGCCAGGCCCGACGGGCTGCCAGCCCAGTTGCGGGTGCCCCCTGGGCCAGCTCTCCCAAGACGGGCTCTGTGTGCTCCCCGCCCTCTGCCGCTGCCAGTACCAGCCTGCAGCTGTGGGTCAGTGCTCCCGGCTCTCACCCAGCCAGGCCTGGCTTCTGTACTTCTGCCCATCGGGCTCCAAACCGGGGCTGCAGGATGGGAATGGGACCCCCCCCCCCAGGGTCCCCCACATCCCAGGCCGGCCCAGGTTGGAGCTGCCATCTCCTTCCTCCAGGGGGCGCTGTGGGGTGGGGTTGGGTACTGGAAGGCAGGGGTGTGGGGTAGGGCTTGACGGAGGGTGCTGAGCTGTCTGGAACCCCGTCCCCTCTGTCACTCCTGCACCCCTTCAGGGGTCCCTGAGAACCGGAGCCGGTCAGCAGGGTCTAGGCTCAGCTCCTGGGAGAGTCTGGAACCTGGAGAAGTAGTGGCCGGGCTGTGTGACAACTGGTAAGCAAAAGAGCTACAGAGCCAGGCGCCCTCGGGGGAGCGGGCTGGGCCCCGTGCCTGACGCCAGCTCCCTTGTCCCCAGCACCTGTGTGGCGGGTGTCCTGCAGTGCCAGGAGGTGCCCAGCTGCCCCGGCGCTGGCATATGGGGCTCCTGGGGACCCTGGGAGGACTGCAGTGTCTCCTGTGGGGGAGGGGAGCAGCTGCGCTCCCGGTCCTGTGCCCGGCCCCCCTGCCCGGGACTGGCGCACCAGAGCCGCATCTGCCATACCCAGGTCTGCAGAGGTGAGCCCCCCGAGGCTCCCCGGGTCCTGAGTCCCACCGCAGGCCTCCCCCTGCCTCTCCCCAGCCCGTGGTGGACAAGCAAAGGGGGAAGCAGCCAGGGTTCAGAGGAGCCCATGGAAGGGGGCACTGCTGGGGGGACAGGCACTGGGGGGTGAAAGGCAGGTCACTGAAAACATGGGTGCAGAGGAAGGCAGCAAGGCCCGGAGGCCAGGCTGGGCCCTGACGGGGTGTTGTCTCAGAGGCAGGGTGCCCAGCTGGCCGTCTGTACCGCGAATGCCAGCCCGGGGAGGGATGCCCGTTCTCCTGCGCCCACGTCACAGGGCAGGTCGCCTGCTTCTCTGACGGCTGCGAGGAGGGCTGCCACTGCCCCCGGGGAACCTTCCAGCGCCGCTCCGCCTGTGTCCAGGTCAGAATTCAGCTGGCCAGGAGCCCAGGGCCCCATCCCCCCCCCCCCGCTTGGCGGCTCGCCACTTCCACAGACCCTGCGGCAGCTGGGCAGGCGGCCCCTTCCTCACAGAACTCCCAGCAGCCTTTCCAGCTAGCATCGGGGCAGGCTGAGTTGGAGGGCTCAGAGTAGCAGATGAGGGCTGTGCAGCCTCCTTGGGGTGCCTGGGCTCCTCCCCAGAACGTCTCCCAGCTCCCAGCTCCAGCTCAGGGCCCCCCGCAGGGCTCTGATGCCACCTTGATCAAATGTTTCTGTGTGTCTGGCTCCAACCAGCCCTCCCAGAACTGAAGACCCTATGGCTCCTCCCCCCACCCAGCCTCATTCTGTCCTCCACTGCAGGGATGCAGGATGTGGGTCTCACTGTCCCCCTCCCCCATCACACTCCGTGGGGAAAGTGCCCCCTCGCCTTTGTTTGTTCTCTCGGGCCCCAGATGCCACTTCCCAAGGTGAAACCAGGTGGCAGACAGGGCCAGCTCTGCAGCGCTGATCCCAACAGGTGCAAGGGGACTCCTTTCCTATCCTGATCACCCCAGGGGCCTCCCCCGGCTGGTTCCAGCGTGTCCCGGCCAGCACGAGCAGGCGTTCAGCCCATCTCCTTGACTTAAAGATGAAGACGCTGAGCCCAGAGAGGGGGAAGGGGCACGCCCAGGCCACGCAGATAGTGGCTTTGGGTGACTCAAGTCCTCATCCTGATTCCTCTAATTCCTGCCTGAGTCTCTTTCTGTCTCTGCCAACTCCTGTCCTCTTGGGGCTTCTGTTGACATCTGCTTGTGTCCTGCTAAGCGCTCTGGCCAAGCCCCTGGACTACCTGCTTCTCATGGTGTGTTTATGCCCCTGATGCAGGACCACTGTCCCACTCGTGCCCAGAAATGCCCTCTCGACACCTGTTCCTTCTCCCCCCAAGTCTCTTCAGAGGCGTGCATGGTTGGTCTCTGATTTTGCATCCTCTCTGTCCCACCCACCCAGGAGTGTCCCTGCGTGCTGACAGCCTTGCTGCTGCAGGAGCTGGCGACCCCTGGTGCCGGCCCTGGGGCAAACCCAGCCCTCCTGGGAGAGGAGGGGCAGCCCCTCGGGCTTGGAGCTGAGCTGAGCCCAGGCCAGACATTGCAAACAGGCTGCAGCAACTGGTGAGGGGACACTCAGGCTGGGGGCTGGGTTGGGACATTTGGGGAGACTTGGGGGTCAAGGGAAGGGGTTAGAGGACACGGAGCTCTGCCCTGCTCTCTGTCCCCCCCTGACCCCATCTCCTCATCCCATGGGGCCGAGACCCCCGTCCTCCCTTGTCCCAGCCACTCTGCAGGTCCCTTACGACACGCCTGTCCTCTCCACAGCTCCTGCGCTCATGGGAAGCTGTCCTGCTCCTTGGGGAACTGCTCCGAGGCCCGTGATGGCTTCGGCCCCTGGGGCCTGTGGGGCCCGTGCTCTCTCTCCTGTGGTGGACTGGGCACCCGCACCCGAAGCCGCCAGTGCGTGCGACCCAGCCCTGGCGGCCAGGGCTGCCGTGGGCCCCATCAGGACCTCAAGTACTGCCTCCACCCCGCCTGCCCCGGTGAGGGAAGCAGGAAGGTCAGGGTGGGAGGGAATTCTCCTAGGGGGACATCCAGCAGGACTTCCGGCTGGCGCAGCATCTGATGGGGTTGAGGGACAGAGAGAACTCCGGCCAGTTTGGAACAGAAGGAATGCCAGGTGGCAGGGGTAGCACGGGCAAAGACCTTGACCCTTGGAGAAAGTTCTGAGCCTGGACCAGAAGCGTCCATCAGAGCTCAATCAAGATGAGGGAAAGCTGGACCAGACAGCGAGGGCTCAGGGCCCCACCACCAGCCCTGGCGTGTTCCTGGTGCAGGCTCGGAAACGTCTCTGAGCAGAGTCTCCTTTGTCACAGGGGCTGAAGGGTCCACGGTGGAGCCAGTGACAAGCCTTTCAGGTAGCCCCAGACTCCCTGCACGTCACGTAGCCTCCCTCTGGGAAACCAGCCCCCGGCTCCTCCCTCCCCAAGCCTGCTCCCTGGCAAGGCAGGAGCTGGGAGTCCGTCCACCTTCCTGTCTCCTTCCCTCCCTCCCTCCGCAGGCAGCTGGGGTCCCTGGTCGCCCTGGTCCCCCTGTTCCCGCAGCTGCACTGACGCCTCTCGCCCTGCAACCCGCAGTCGTATGCGCCTCTGCCTAGGCAACTGCACAGGGGGGGACCCCTCCCAGGAGCGCCCCTGCAACCTGCCTTCCTGCTCAGGTGTGCGCTCCGGTCCCAACCTCTGACCCCAAGCACCACCCTCAAATGACTCACTCTAACACAGCCGGTGTCCGACCCCCAGAACTCCAGCGTCTAATTAGTACCCCTCAAGCAATGACGGGTTTCCAATGTTGACATCTGGTCTCTAATCGGTGTCTGAATCCGGGCCAGGGGTCCTCTTTGCCAACTCAACAGCTGCAGGGACGCCCTGCTAACTGCCAGCAGATCCCTTAAACTCACGCAGGGGTGCGCTGAGCACTGGCCCCCAAAGCCCTGCCCCAATCCCTCGGGAGCCCTGTGAATTGAGAGATTACTGTCCCCAAAATAAAAGGGAACACGGAGGCTCAGTGCCCAAACCGCACAAGCCTTAGTATCAGATCCAGAACAGGAGCCCAGGGATCCAGCTGAGGTCGCAGCTGGCCCGTGGAGGGAGTCTGCCCTTGAGCTGGGGCCAGGGAGGAAGGCGGGGGCAGGTTCGGCTGGCTCCAGCTGCACTCTGTCCCGCAGAGCTGCCGCCCCTGTGTCCTGGCCCTGGCTGTGGACCAGGGAACTGTTCCTGGACCTCCTGGGCGCCATGGCAACCATGCTCCCGCAGCTGCGGGGTGGGACAACAGCGCCGCCTCCGAGCGTACCGTCCCCCGGGGCCAGGTGGACACTGGTGCCCCGATATCCTTACTGCCTACCAGGAGCGGCGCTTCTGCAACCTGCGTGCTTGCCCAGGTGAGGCAGGTCGGGGAGCACCCCGCCCCCGCCCTGGACCTGCCTGAGTGTGCCTCATCCATTGCTTGGGGGTGTGTGTGGGGGGGTGAGGGGACCCAGCCTGAGTTGACCTCTCTTTCCAACACAGTGCCCGGGGGCTGGTCACGCTGGAGCCCTTGGTCCTGGTGTGACCGGAGCTGTGGGGGGGGCCGGTCCCTGCGGAGCCGAAGCTGCTCGAGCCCCCCACCCAAGAATGGGGGCGCGCCCTGTGTTGGGGAGAGGCACCACGCCCGGCTCTGCAACCCCATGCCCTGTGGTATGACAGTGGTGACCGCCACTCCCTGGCCCTACCTGGCTTCAGTCTGCAAAGCTCTCCATACCCACCCCCAACTTCATCCCCACACCACCTGGGGGGGCCTTGGGACCTAGAGACAGGATGTGACCGCTCTGGCTTAGTTAAGAAAACCGAGAGCCGGGCGTGGTGGTGCTCACCTGTAATCCCAGTACTTGGGAGGCTGAGACCGGAGGATCCCGGTTCACGGCCAGCCTCAGCTACTTAGTGAGGCCCTCCACAACTTAGTGAGACCCTGTTTCAAAATAAAGAATAAAAAATAGGACTGGGGGTGTAGCTCAGAGGTAGAGGCCCCTAAATTCAATCCCTAGTACCAAAAAAAAAAAAAGAAAGAAAGAAAAAGAAAAAAGAGAGAGAGAGAGAGAGAGAGAGAGAGAGAGAGAGAGAGAGAGAGGGAGAGAGAAAAGAAAACAGACCTGCAGGGGTGGGTGACTGGATCTGGGCATTGGGCAGGGACTCCCAGTGTGTCTCTGGGCTGCCAGGATTCGCCCTGCCCCCCCCCCCACCCTGGGGTAGAGCCTACTCTCGGCTTTCGCTACCCTCCAGCTCTTGGGGGGCCTCCCAGCCTGGTGAAGCTTGTCGGAGGGTTGGAGGGTGACTCAGGAGAGAGCGTGCCTGGTCCTACTGCAGTGTGGATTGACCAGAGGCTACACCCGAGCTCTCCCCTCTCCAGCTCCTCCTACCATAGCTCCTGGTGGCCACTCCCCGGCCCCACCTCCTCTATTAGGAAATCCCCACCCACATGCACACAGCCCCGCCCCCCAGGACAAGCCCTAAGGAGCTGCCGGGAGAAACTCCAGAGGCCAAATTCAGACCAGCTCACTAAACGTTCATTAGGTGCCCAGCTAGGTACTGAGAACTCACCAGTAGGTGAGGGTCCCATCTCAAGACCCTCAAGACCCCCATGTGTCTATGGGCACCCACAGTGGGAAAGCCTGGGTCTGTAGCCTTTGGAGGTACGGGGTCCCTGATTGGGCAGGAGGAGGGGTTCTGAGTCCTGGAGCTCAGGGCCCTCTTGACACGGGGACTTCCCCTCCACTCAGAGGAGGGGTGCCCAGCTGGCATGGAGCTGGTCCAGTGTGCCAACCGCTGCCCCCGCCGCTGCTCAGACCTGCAGGAGGGAGTCCTGTGTCAGGAGGGCCAGGCCTGCCAGCCTGGCTGCCGCTGCTCTGAGGGTACATGTGGAAGTCCCCTTCATGTGCTTCTGGGTGGTGGAAAGCTGGGCGGGGACCAGGGCGGCCAGCACCAGTCCCCGATGACCGTGACGGCCTCTCCACAGGATCCCTGGAGCAGGATGGCAGCTGCGTGCCAGTTGGGCACTGCGCATGCACAGATGCCCAGGGCCGCAGCTGGGCTCCCGGGAGCCAGCACCAGGACGCCTGTAACAACTGCTCCTGCCAGGCCGGGCGGCTCTCCTGCACGGCTCTGCCCTGCCCGCCTCCTGCCCACTGTGCTTGGAGCCGCTGGTCAGCCTGGAGTCCCTGCAGCCACTCGTGCGGGCCCAGGGGACAACAGAGCCGCTTCCGGTAGGGGGCTGAAGGACACTGCTCTCACTAATGACGTTGCACCCCATGTTCTGACCAGCATCGTCCCTGGATACCCAGGCCTTACTTTAGGCACCCTCGTGCCCACCCCAACCCCCCCCAGGAGATCTCCCCGGGAGCCCAGGGGTGATGAAGAGCCTGGGCTGTTTCTCACGACCTCTGCCTGAACCCTGCTCAGGTCCTCGACGTCGGGCTCCTGGGCCCCCGAGTGTCGGGAGGAACAGTCCCAGAGCCAGGCCTGCCCCCAGCCTCCCTGCCCGCCCCTGTGCCTGCATGGCGCCCAGCCCCGCAACCTGGGGGACAGCTGGCTACAGGGGGCCTGCCAGCAGTGGTAAGTTCAGGGCAGGGACGGGTGACCTGACTGTCCTGCTGGAGAGCAGGCCCTGAGTCTGCCCCCCCACACACACCTCCACCAGCTCCTGCACCCCGGAGGGCGTGATCTGCGAAGACGTCAACTGCTCAGGTCTGGGCCCCCCCCCCACCTCCGCCCACCCCACTAGCCTTGTGGCTCTCAGGCATCTGCTGGGTCGCATGTTCCCCACCACCCCCAGCCCCCTACCCCTTCCAACTCCTCTCACCTCACCCGTGCCCTCCCACAGTGCCCGGGGGCTGGACGCCGTGGTCCCTCTGGTCCGACTGCCCTGTCTCCTGTGGAGGAGGAAACCAGATTCGCACCCGGGCCTGCATGGTGCCGGTCCCTAACCACAGGGCCCGCCCCTGCCAGGGGCCTGACACCCAGACCCAGCCCTGCGGGCAGCAGCAGTGTCAGCGGCTGCCGGAGGCCTGCTCCTGGGGCCCGTGGGGGCCCTGTTCCCGCAGCTGTGGGCCCGGCCTGGCCTCCCGCTCCGGGTCCTGCCCCTGTCTGCTGGCCCAGGCTGACCCAACGTGCAATGGCACCTTCTCACACCTGGACACCCGGGCCTGCTACCCAGGGCCCTGCCTGGGTGAGTGTGCCCACCCTGGTTTTCCCGCACTCCCTGGCCGTCCCCCAACATGCACCTCTAACCCCCACCCCAAGCATTTTGCTATCCCTTCCCGCTCTTTGCCGCCAGGCCTCCCTGCTGGGGGAGAGGGAGAGCGGGCAGGGGGGCCTCTCTGAACCTCTGGTTCTCCCTTGCCCGTGTCCTGGGTGAGGGGGAAGGGCGCAGGGCAGCGGCTGGGGACTGGGGGGGGCCTGCTGACACCCCCACCCACCTCTAGATGAGTGCCTGTGGAGTGGCTGGAGCCGCTGGACGCGATGCTCCTGCCGGGTGCCTGTGCAGCAGCGCTACCGACACCAGCGCCCAGTGCCCGGCCGCGCCACGGAAGGCCCCCCGTGCACGCGTCTGGACGGCCACTTCCGGCCCTGCCCCCCGGGCAACTGCTCAGGTGAGGCCCGGGAACGGGAGACCAGAGCCGAGCAGGAGCAGCTGCGGCTCCTCACGCAGAGCCAGTGTCTCCGGGACCTCGGGGCAGCCATCCACACGTGTTCTGACCCGTCTCAGTACCCACTTACTGCTTCCCCACGTAGCTGCTCCCAGAGACCTTTGCTGAGGCTGCCCTCAACCCTGTCCCTCTGTCCCCCCGTCTACCAATCTTCAGAGCACCTGCCAGGCCCCTAGTCCCTGCAGCCCCCCGCCCCATGCAGATTCCTGGCTCTCCAAGGCCCGAGCCACCCTGATCCTTTCCAGGACCACACAGGGGCTGAGCAGATGGAGGGTAGGACGGTAGTCTGCCCTGACGTGGAGTGGGACAGGCTGGTAATCTCAGCAGGTGACCCGAAGGGCCTCACTGGGCCGTGCTGTGTGTGCTCTGGTGCAGGAGGGGCCCTGAGCCGCTCTTCCCCCAGCCTGCTTCTCTCCCCTCTCCCCCCCCCCCAGAGGACAGCTGCAATCCTCCCTTTGAGTTCCAGCCCTGCGGCTCTCCCTGCGCCAGCCTCTGTGCCACACACCTGAGCCGTCGGCTCTGCCAGGACCTGCCGCCCTGCCAGCCTGGCTGCTACTGCCCCAAGGTGGGGGCTGGGAGCTGGGGCGACTGGGTAAAGGAGGAAGGCGTCCTGCTTCCACTCCGACACCGCCCCGCCTCTCCACAAAGCCCATGAAGGCCCTCGGAGCCTCTTCCCGGCTCACGTGCACCACCCCGTGCATTTGCTCAGCAGCACCCAGAGGCACCTGCTCTGGGCAGAGCCCACCTGCCTCTGTTTTCCTCACAGGGGCTGCTGGAGCAGGCTGGGGGCTGCGTCCCTCCAGAGCAGTGTAACTGTTGGCATGCCTCAGGAGAGGGCGCAGGGGTGACCCTGGCCCCCGGAGACCACGTGCAGCTGGGCTGTAAAGAGTGGTGAGTGATGGAGGAAGGGGAGGCAGAGGGCAGAGGGCAGAGGGCAGAGGGCAGAGGGCAGAGGGCAGAGGGCAGAGGACAGGAAGTGGGGCAGGGCTCCGAGGGGCAGCCTGACCAGGAGGCAGAGAACATTCCCCTCCCTCACCTTGTCCTGATGCTCCCAGAGCTCAGGCTGCCTCTGGCTGAACCCACCCCACACGTAGCTCCGGGTTGGGTCCTGCGCCCAGAGCCCGCCCTGGTGTTCCCTTCCCACAGTGAATGCCAGCATGGAGCACTGCGGTGCACCAGCCGGGGCTGTGAAGGTAACCTGGCTGAGGGAGACGGTGGTCCCCACCTGCGAGGGGCTGGGGTTCCCCAGGGTTTGCAACTTTCAGTGCTAAAACCGGGACAATCCCAGACAAACAGGGCCATTCCCTGCCCTTCACCATAACTATGACCCCCGCCCACCTTCCTGCTGGGGTTTCTGGGTTGAGAGGTTCCCCGGGAAGGACCCAACCCCCTGCCTTTCTAGGTCTTCTGCCTCTGAGCGGCTGGTCCGAGTGGTCACCCTGCGGGCCCTGCCTGCCCCGGAGCGTGTTGGCTGTCACCTCCCGGCCTACCCCGGAGGGGCCCTGGACTCCTCCGGACACAGCAGGCCCCGCTCCAGCCTCTGCCCCCCTGCTGGCCTCCAAGCAGCATCGTCACCGCCTCTGCTTGGACCCTGAGACAGGGAGGCCCTGGGCCGGAGACCCTCAGCTCTGCACGGCGGCCCTCAGCCAGCACCGGCCCTGCCCTGACCCCGAAGCCTGCTCTGGTAACGAGCAGGGCCTGCCGTGGCAGGGCTGTCCAGGCGGCACCCGGCCACACGTTCTTCCTCCCGGCAGGCAGAAGTTCGCCAACCCACCACAGCTTCTGCTGGCCTCTGGGACCTGCTGGACTTGAAGCTGGGGTTGGGTGGGGCCAACCAGCAGCTAGAGAGAAGTAGTTGTGGAGGGGCCTCGGGCACCTTTGCAGGGGTAGAGCCCAAGGTCTTGGGTGGAAGCTGGAGGCAGGGAGGAGGTGGGGCTTCAGCACCGGCTTCTATTTTATCTCCCAAAGACTCTTGCCAGTGGAGTCTCTGGGGGCCCTGGAGCCCCTGCCACGTGCTCTGCAGCGGAGGGTTCCGGCTGCGCTGGAGAGAGGCGGGGGCCCCCCCTGGAGGAGACTGCCGTGGGCCATGGGCTCAGACGGAGAGCTGCAATATGGGGCCCTGCCCAGGTAACTGGCACCCCGGCATCCAGAGGGGGGCCAGGCCTGGGACATCAGAAATGGTACCTGCAAGCAGGGCGTGGTCACACATGCCTGCAATCCTAGGACTTGGGAGGCCGAGAGACAGGATGATTGCAGGTTCAAGGCCAGCCTCAGCAATTTAGGGAGATCCCCATTTCAAAATTTAAAAAATAAGCCGGGCGTGATGGCACATGCTTGTAATCTCAGTACTTGGGAGGCTGAGATAGGAGGATCACAAGTTCGAGGCCAGCCTCTCAGCCTCAGCTACTTAGTGAGGCCCTCCACAACTTAGTGAGACCCTGTTTCAAAAATAAAAAAATAGGGCTGAGAGTGTAGCTTGGAGGTAGAATGGCCCTGGGTTCAATCATCCTCAGTATCACACACACAAACATTTTTTTAAATCTATGCACAAACATTTTTTTAAATCTATGCATACATACACAAATACAAACACACACACACACACATGGCTGGGGGTGTAGCTCACAGGTAGAATGTCTTTGTGGGGAGAAGGAGAGGGAGGGGGAAGAGCGTGGAGAGAGGGAAGGAAGAAGGGACGGAGGGAGGGAGGGAGAGAGAGGAAGGGAGGGAGGGAGGGAAGGAGGAAGGGAGGAAGGAAGGAAGGGAGGAAGAAAAGGAAAGGAAGAGAAGGAGGGAGGGAAGGAGAGAGGGAAGGAGGGAGGGAGGGAAGAGAGATGATGTCTCTGCCCAGGGGTGCAGTGGACAGGAAGGTGCTTCCCTGGGGACCAGGAGTGTCTCCAACAGACTCCTACTTTCTGGACCCCAGGGCAGAGCTGCCAGGCCCAGGACGCCGTGCCCACCCTCGACTGTGCCAACCAGTGCCCTCGAAGCTGCATGGACCTCTGGGACCGTGTGCAGTGTCTGCAGGGGCCCTGCAGCCCAGGTAGCCAGCCACGCGCAGCCTGGCCTGGGGAATCTGGGCCTGCCTGGCCCCTCTTCACTGCTCCCTGATTTCAGAAAGCCTGAGAACTGGGGCAGGGGTGCGGTGGGGGAGTTCAGACTGCGGGATCATCGTAGCACAGGAAAGCGGGCCCTTGGGTGCCTTTCGGTAACCCGCTCTGAGTCCTGCATAGATGGGGCTCAGCCGAGCCCTGCTGGGTCCACGAGGACGCTCCTGTGTGCCTACGGGCTCCCCGAGGTGCCCACTCATAGGGCGGGTGACGGGTGCCTCTTCGGCACGGCTGTGGGAGTCATTGTGGAGACCGGGTTTCAGACCCAGCGTGGCTGCCGGGGGACCCGTCACCTAAGCCTTGCCCGAGCACAGGAACTTTTGTCATCCTGCCTCCACCCCAGGCTGCCGCTGTCCCCCTGGCCAGCTGGTGCAGGACGGGCGCTGCGTGCCCATCGCCTCTTGCCGCTGTGGCCTCCCCAGTGCCAACGCCTCGTGGGAGCTGGCCCCAGCCCAGGTGGTGGAGCTGGACTGCCACAACTGGTAGGGGCCACGGTGGAGCCAGCCAGGGGCCTGGGGTGGGGGCACGGAGCAGGGCGGGGAGCGAAGGCTCTGTTCCCCCAACTCAAACTCTCATCGACAGCACCTGCATCAATGGGTCGCTGGTGTGCCCAGGCCCCGAGTGTCCAGTCCTCGGGCCTTGGTCAGCCTGGAGCAGCTGCTCGGCTGCCTGTGGTGGGGGCACCATGGCGCGCCATCGGAGCTGCGAGGCGCGTCCTGCGGGGACACCATGCCGGGCCCAGGACACGGAGCAAATGCAAGAGTGTAACCCGCAGTCCTGCCCCGGTGAGCACCCTGGGCCCCAGGGCCTGTCCCTCTGTCCATCACTCCTGGGGCTGCGGGGCCCTGTCCCCAAACTCTGGAGGGGGGAGTAGGTAGAGGAGGGGCGGACAGCGGCCACTTCTTCGGACACACACACGCGCGCACACACAGACACACACACACACACACGCGCGCGCGCACACACACACACACACACACACGTTCTCATTCATATTCTCTCTCTCTCTCCCCACCTCCCCAGAATGCCCTCCGGGCCAGGTGTTCAGTACCTGTGCCATCTTGTGCCCAAGCCTGTGCTCACACCTGCAGCCTGGCACCCTCTGTGTGCAGGAACCCTGCCAACCTGGCTGTGGCTGCCCTGGCGGGCAGGTGAGTACAACAACGGCTGGGTCTTGACTCCTATGTGGGGAAAACAGGCGGGGGGAGGGAGGAGAGGGAAGAGGAGGTGGTGTGTAACCCAGCACCCCCACCCACCCCTGCAGCTGCAGCACAACGGCACATGTGTGCCCCCTGGCGCCTGCCCCTGCGCCCAGCTCTCCCTGCCCTGGAGCCGCACCCTGCCCGCTGCAGAGCAGGCCCGGGAGCTGCCCGCAGGGGCCGTGCTCACCCAGAACTGCACCCGCTGGTGAGGGCTGAGGGGCTGGAGCGGGGAGCGGGTGGAGCACAGGGATGCTGAGAAGGGGGTGCGGAGGAGGGTGGGGAGGCTCTGACAGTGCCCTGTCTTCCCAGCATCTGCCAAGGTGGAGCCTTCAACTGCTCCCTGTCCGGCTGCCAGGGTGAGATGTGGTCGGCCATACCCTCCAACGGCAAGGCTGGGGGGTCTGAGCCGGGAGGAGGGCCCTGCCGCAGCCTAGGTCCAGCCACCTCCTCCGGCTCCCACTGTCTGCCCCGGGGCCAGCACTCCCTGCCCAGCACTCCTTGGGCACAGGGAGTGTCCACCCTGCTCTTGGGGACGTTCCCCAAGCACGCTGCTTGCACACGGGGGCTACAGGTGAGGCCGGAAGTAGAGGGTTCTTTTCTGTTGATGAAGAACTCGAGGTCCAGCGGGGTGAGCAAAAACCAGGAGCCGGGTTGCAAACGCCAGGCGTGTGGTGTCGGCCCTGTGCTGGGCGTGTGCCTGGCCCTGCCACTCTGGGCTCTGTGGACTCAGCCAGAAGACAGGGCTAGCCCCAGGCCCTGCCAGGGTGGCTGGCAAGGGGGGGGGCCGCCTGCTGGAGCAGGTAGACAGGAGACCTGGGTCTCTGACAAGCAGGCAGCACCCACAGGATATGACCTTGGTGCCGAGAACGCAGAGGTTGAGGCAGACAGCATTGGTCAAGGGTGACGCCTGGCCACAGCCCAGCTATTGGGGCGGTGGATCGAGGGACCAGTGTGGCCGGAGGCTGAGGGAGCCAATTGGGAAGAAGAGGAGGGATCCAGGGCTGCCCAGTGGGGTGGGGAATCGAGGCTGGGTCCAAGGCTAAGCCAAGAGTGGTGGGGGGAACCGTCTTCCTTGCAGAGTGTCCCCCTGGGGAAATGTGGCAGCAGGTGGCCCCCGGGGAGCTGGGGCCCTGTGAGAGGTCGTGCCAAGAGATGAACGTCACAGCGGCTCAGAGCCACTGCAGCGCGGTCCGGGCCTCGGGCTGCGTGTGCCAGCAAGGGTACTTCCGCAACCAGGCGGGCGCCTGTGTCCCTGCAGACCGCTGCGAGTGCTGGTACCAAGGGCGCCCCCACCTGGTGAGACACTACGCCGTCCCCCCATACCACTGCCACCACCCCTTCTTGATGCCAGGCCTCCCGCCTGTCAAGTTGTATTTGTTGTTGTTTGTGGTGCTGGGGATTGAACCCAGGGCTTCACACACACTAAGTACGCGCTCTACACGGAGCTGCATCCCTGGCCTTTGCTGTGTAGCTGTACCACGCCAGCCCCTGCGGCTCAGCCATCTTATGGGGTGGAATGTGGCCCTGGGCTGGGCCCCTTTCTGACCCCTGCTGAGACTTTCACTGTCCAGCCCCAGTCCCGGGCCACTGCCCTGGCTGGCTGCTCCCAGGCTGGGTTTGGGATCGGGGATATTATTTTGGGAAACTGGGTGAGACCAAGAGGAGGCTTTCCCCCACCCCCAGCTTGGATCCGAGTGGCAGGAGGCCTGTGAGAGCTGCCGCTGCCTGGAGGGCAGGAGGGTCTGCACCCAGCACTGCCCCCGCCTCACCTGTGCTCAGGTACGCCTCGGCCCTGCAGCCCTCTGGGGTGGCTCCCTGAGCTCCTCAGGGTCTCCTGGCAGGGTGCAGGATGCGGGGCCATCCAAACTCCCTCTGCAGGGCGAGGTGACGGTGCAGGAGCCAGGAAGCTGTTGTCCTACTTGCCGCCAGGAGGCTCTGGGTATGGAGGACGCTTCTGCGGTGCACTGTCTGCCCTGGATCCTTCTCCCCAGCTGCCCCACACCCAGCGCTTCAGACCAGCAAGCACTGGCCCTCACCAAGCCTGCCTACATGGGGAAAAGGCAGGGGAAGACCCCCAGGGCTGCACTATAGCGGCGGGCACCCCCACACACACGCACAGGCTCCAGCAGTCCCCCACATGCATTCACCCAGAGTCCCCTCTGTCACCACTTCCCCTCCACCCCGCTCCCACCTCCAGCCACTCTTCTGCCCCTCGCTACACAGAGGAGCGGCCAGCCTCCTGCCGGCACCTCACCGAGCTTCGCAACCTCACCAAGGGCCCCTGCTACCTGGACCAGGTGGAAGTGAGCTACTGCAGTGGGCACTGCCTGTCCAGCACCGATGTCATGCCTGAGGTGAGCCAGGGGCTGCGTGCCAGCCAGCGCCCCTCCCCTGAGGGCCTGGAGCCAGACAGGACCTGGGCGCAGCCCGGGGGACAAAAGGGACACAGGCCATCTTCACAGAGGGGACAGCGGAGCTGAGGCGACAGGACGGGCAGAGCCTTTTACTAAGTGGCTCCGAATATTCCGGGAGCATGTCCCCTGGCCCATTGTGCCCCAGGACCCCAACAAAGACAGCTTGGGGGAGGGAGGCCGAGTCTGAAGCCAGAACCCACCATGCCCGGGTGTGCTGCTGTTCCCAGATAGATCCTGAGCAGGCCACAGGCCGTCTCCCTCTGCGTTCGCTCTCCCTGGATCTAGAGGTTCATTGCTGGGAGCGTCTTAGGGGCTCGGTGCCCCCTGACTCCCCTAGGCCTAAACTCAGATGGCTGTGACCCCTGCTGCCAGCATCCTGTCTGGATGGAGTCCCAGCTCCCTGCACACAGCCCCAGAGTCCCAACTCATGTCGAGTTGGTTCTGAGGCCATTCTTCCTGCCTCTGCCCTCGGGGACTGTCTACACACAGGTGCTTCTCTCCTGGGCCCCAAAGACACTGCCCCTCAACCCTCAGCCACTCTGCTGCCCCCCCCCAGAGGCCTCCTGTGCCTCCCAGGGATCCTTTCCCAAATCCCTTTGGAGTCTTTAAAACACAAAGTGAGAAAAGAAAATAGGAGATATAACCAAATCATTTCTTTAATTTTTTTTTTTTTTTTTT
>PVLC010009936.1:0-52097 GCA_004027655.1 Graphiurus murinus
TTTCTAAATTCAAACTAGCAGACTTTCTGTTTAAATTTCTTCTCTTAGAAGAAGTAAGAACCTGGTAAGAGATTACCTCCTGGTAATCAACCATTACTGCCTAGTAAGAATCATAACTGTGTTGGCCTATTCTGGAATCCATTTCATTCATCACCTGTTTGCCAAAATCACACTCATTTTTATTACTACAGCTTTATTCCAAAATACTCCTAAAACTAGACAATTGTATGAAGGGGATCAGTTTGGGATGGAAAGTTCTGACTTCTTTACTATGTTGTAATTACCATAATATTTGGCTCAATTTACATAGGCTTCTGGTTTAACATAAATATTTTATTTTGTTTTGTTTTTGGAATTATCAAGGATTCCATATGTGTGCTCAATTGTCCATTGCATGAACAGAATATAAAGTATGATAAATATTTGTGTAATCATATTTTGTAGCCTTACTGAGCTCATTTAATTTTTTCTAGAAGAGTTTTTTGCATATTTTCTGAATTTTTCATTAGTACTAGCTTGAAGTATCTTTTAAATTCTTTTATTTTTAAATGGTTATTATATTAGAAATTGGATTCCTGTATAGAACATGCAAATATCATTTTTTAATATCTTTCAGTGGTTATCCTAGTGATTGATTATTCATACTTAACTTCTCAATATCAATGTACAATTAATATTTTACCATTTAATTTTGGAATGTAGAAACTTTATCACAATACATATTCACTACTTCACACCATTTATTTAAAAATATTATATATAACACACATCCCTTGAAAGGGCCATAAGATAATGTTATATTTTTTTCTTCAAATCATAAAGCAAGCTGTGTGTGGTGGCCCACACCTGTAACCTCAGTACTTGGGAAGCTAAGACAGGAGGATCACAGATTCAAATACAGTCCTAGCAAGTAGTGAGAGTCTCATCAACCTGGGGAGATCCTATTCCCCAAATAAAAATAAAATAGGGCTGGGGAGCCGGGCATGGTGGCGCACACTTGTAATCCCAGCATTCGGGAGGTTGAGACCGGAGGATCCGGGTTCGCGGCCAGCCTCAGCTACCTAGTGAGGCCCTCCGCAACTTAGTGAGACTCGGTTTCAAAATAAAGAATAAAAAAATAGGGCTGGGGGTATAGCTCGGAGGTAGAACGCCCCTGAGTTCAGTCCCCAGTACCGCAAAAAAAAAAAAAAAAAATAGGGCTGGGGTTGTAGCTTGGAGTTAGAATGCCTCTGGGTTCAACCCCGGTACCACAAAAAAAATCATAAAAATAATTTTTAAAAGCTCAGTAGAAGAAGAGGCTACTGTATTTTCTTAGATATTTGTTATTTAACTGCTCTTCATTCCTAATATTTTAAGTTTTCTTTTGGTGTAGTATTTATTCTCTCTGAAGAACATTCTTCAGCAATTGTTTTATACCATGAATGTTGGCTTAAACTCTGTTTCTTTTATCTAATCATGTATTTACTTCTCCCTTCTTGAGAGATGTTGTCTTGGGATAACCATCTTGAAGCATCAGGGATATGACTTTAAGGGGCAAGGATATAGAGAAACCTGAGGATGGTGGTCAAGATGGCAGGAGAAAGACACCCACAGATTAAGGTCAACTCTTACACTTCAAATGAAGATCAATTTGAGAACAATAGTAATGTAAAAGGATGTATATAGGACTCTCCTGAATAAGCATGAGAGAGAATGAACGGAATATAAGAGGAAAGGCTACAGAAATAACCTGATGAAGTATATATGAAAGTTTAAATTGTATGAAAAAAACTCTACTTTGGAGATATAACAGTGATAAGAAAAATGAACTATAAAGAAAATGTTGTTGAACCTAGAAAAATAAATCATGATGTTAATGTCCTTAGAATCCATTCAATATTGTGTTTATTTTATATTTATGTTCATAGGACATCTCATTTTTATTTGTTCAATAGATAACTGCAGCTAGAGTTTTTGTGTGTTTAGCTTAATATATTCTAATAAAGTATAATTTTCTTTGAGAGATAAGTATCACAATTTTGTAATAATTATCTTTATAATTATTACAATAATTAGTATTAGTGTATTAGTGTGCCAATGAAGAGCACATATATCAATCCCTACTATGTATTCAGGATCTTAGGAAATTACCAAAAGATAGGTTAGTATACATAATCTATTCTTATCTGACTCTTAAAAATCACAATTCTGTCTGGTGGAATATCAGTGAAATATCAGGAAATACTTTGATTCCTAAATCAGTATCCACTAATCCTGAAGGGTTTAGATATTTCCCATTCTTTATGATTAGCTGTTCTGGTAAGTAATGGTACACACTTCGTGGACAGTTAAAAGGATGTTTTGTCATACAGGTTTGTGGCAGTAGGTGAGCATCCTTCCTCAAGGTGGCTCAGCCTCCAGTGAAATAAAGAAGTGTTCTGATATTTGAACTAGATTCTCTCTGACAAATAAATTGAATTGCTAATTACAGTATGTTCATGGCATCCAAAAGTGAGCTCAATTATTCTGTTGGTCTATTTTATATTTGGACAAGTACAAAAAAACGACTTGTGATATAGATCCTGAAGGGAATGAGAAACTTTCTGGAGAAATTTATAAACAGACAGGCAGTAAAAAAAGAAATGATTACTGGAGTCTTCCTTGCTATACTGGAAAGTCAGTTGTGTTTTTTGATGTTATTTTTATTTATTTATTTTTCCCCTTTCATTTCCCCAATCCTTCCCATGGTTGTGTGTAAAGATATGTTTCAAATAGACTTTAGATATGTTTGACAAATGCCTAACAATTTTAAGTTACACAATTATGAAAAAAAAATGTAAACTTTCTGTATCTCTAATTTGGTGATAATATTAATCACATTATATGATTATATCAGAGATAGAACACTTGGCATTATATCTGGTACCTATATGTACTTAATAAATACATTGTTATTGTTAATTGGAGAAATATATCCTCCATAATAATTTATAGGTATTGTTATTGGAGAAAAAATCTTCTGATGCAAAACAAAAAAAAATTTAAGTTTCATGTTTACATCTAAAGAAAATGCTTGCTAAGTACATATATTTATTTATTTATTTATTTATTTATTTATTTATTTATTTATTTTTTGTGGTACTGTGGATTGAACTCAGAGGCATTCTATTTCCGAGCTATACCCCCAGCCCTATTTTTTATTCTTTATTTTGAAACCGGGTCTCACTAAGTTGCGGAGTGCCTCACTAGGTAGCTGAGGCTGGCCGCGAACCCGGATCCTCTGGTCTCAGCCTCCCAAATGCTGGGATTACAAGCGTGCGCCACCACGCCCGGCTCAATACATATATTTAAAAATATAAAGTTTTCATAAAACAATCTTAATGTATACCTAAAAAAGTCAAAATAATTAACTTAAAATTAATTATATAAGGGAATTATCACAGCATGAAATAACTATGAATTTGCGAAGAAATAGAAAATACATACAAATATTAACTAGGGATTATTTTGAGTTTTAAGGAAAAAGATTGATGAATTTTTTAAAACTTCTGTATTTGTGACTTCCACACATTTTTGCAATGAATACTTGATACTCATAAAATTGGAAAAGATTACTTCTAAAGATCAGATGGGAAGATAATATAACATGTAAAGATTACTTACATACAATATCAAGTAAAACAAATTTAAGAAAATATAAATAATATTTTTATATTAAAAAGGCATGATTGACAAAATGGGCAATATACCAAAAAAGGTTTAATCAAGTTCAACCAAGAAACACATAAAAGACATATAGCAACATATCTTTATTAAATTCTCTGCCTCTGCCGGTGCCTGTCGGCAATGTCGAACAGTCCTGAAGGGGGGAGTGAGGAGTAAAGACAAATTCTGTTGCTGGGAGGGCTGACAGTCAATACTGTAGCCTCGAGTTTATTTAACAGGGCCTTTTTATCCCATGACACCAGGAAGATTATACAAGAAAAATAGTATGGGGTCGTTAGTTACACCATGGCAACATAACATGCAAAACATTACATGAGGTCTTGTTGCTCCTACAAGACTTATTGTCTTAATGTACTGATTGTACAGAAGCCCCTCAACCATATATCAGTACAAGCATCATAAGTGTCTATATCCGGATTATTGTTTCCTAGGTCTATAAATTCAGGAGTATGTCTAATATATCCACTTTAATATTAAGATATCAATATAACCAAAATATTAATTTATAAAAGTAATATATTAGAAGTTAACCATTTCCTTTCTTTTTTTCTTTTTTTCTTTTTTTCTTTTTTTGTGGTACTAGCAATTCAACCCAGGAGAGTTATACTTCTGAACTACCATCCCAGTCCTATTTTATGTTTTATTTTGAAATAGCGTCTCACTAAGAATGCCACATTTCATTGATTAATCCACAGAATTAATTTGCTTGGAACAAGTTAGACTAAGAAATTATGTGGGAATTTACTCTCGCTACCTTGGGAGGAATCAAATCCTTTTTATAAATTGGAGTTAATAGTGGTCACCATGAAGTATAGTACAAAATCATTAGGATTGTGTTATATGACTCTAGAGTACAGTATATTTTTATACATTGAGTTGGCAGTCTTAATATTTTATGAATATTTTATTTTATAAGTTGTAACTTATGAGCTTTCAAAACCTGTGAAAATACCTTAGAGGTACATAATATTGAATGGTTCTTCATAAAAAGTTGCATATTTGTGAATTCATCAACAGAAAATGTCAGAGGAAAACCATGAGAAAGATCAAGATAAAGAATGGGGTGATGATCCCACCACTCACTTTTTAACTGGGTTCCTTGACTTAAGTCACCTTGTATCCTTGGATCTTAGTTTTCTCATATGTTTACAAAGACACTTGGATTGGAAAAACCCTGAAAAACCTCTGAATCTGAAATCCTGTATTTTACTGTGATGAAAATTTCATCACACATGCATGGGTAACTTTGCTACCCAATTAATTCTAGGCTACTAAAAAGTATCCTGTCTCACAAATTGCATATAAAACATACTATCCACCAATCCCTTCCTAATCATCAAAAATAAGGTAACTTTTAAACAATTATACACCTAGCATATACTATTTTTACAGAATTTATCGCTACTTGCATGGTTTGGATTGGTGTATTTGTCTTTGCTTCATATTAGAATTCAGGGGCTATCAATTATTCATTTTGGTGACTTTTCTTCTGCATCACACTGTCCCAAGGACATAATAGTGTCATATGAACACAAAATATATGGTATATGATCAGCAAAAGTACTGCTTGGAAAAATCTAAATACTCAGCAATAGAGCGATAGAGATCTGTAAGAAAAGATCTAGAGATGTAAAAGGAAGTTAATTTATTGTACCTATAACACTATTTCTACACATCTCAAGCTATTCCAGAGTTTTTTAAAATGTCAAATTGAATGTAAACAAAAAATAAATGCAATATGTTAGTGTGATTCAAAGTGACAGCATAGGAGCATATAGATAGAGACATGGAAAGAAACAAATCAAAGAAATGGCATACGTCTGGATAAATATTGATATCAACATAAATCACTATCTCTTTTAGGTTCATAAAGTGTTAATTAAAATTCTGCCTTACATCATATCACATACTGTATATGTATGAATTTTAGTGCTGACACATTTTACTGCTCCTCATTAGTCATCTTCAAAATCAAGTTTGTATTTTTATATGCTGCACAACCTAAGGAATTTAACAGGCAGAGTAAATATTCCTAGGAATTTTCCTAATCTCCACTAGGAATTTTATATTTTCCAGGGATAATTCCCTCTACAAAATTTTACATATATATAATTACAAATATATATGTGTGTTTATATATATATATATATATTTGTATATATATATATTAGGATATATATGTATACATATATACATATATATGTATATATGTTCTTTCACTCTAACTATCTTAATTTATGTTTTTTAAAACTTCCAGCCAGGCGTAGTGGCTCATGCTTGTAATCCCAGTACTTGGAAGGCTGAGACAGGAGGATTGAAATTTCGTGCCCAGCCTGAACTACTTAGTGAGGTCTTCTGCAACTTAATAAGACCCTGTTTCAAAATAAAGAGTAAAAAATAGGACTGAGGGTGTAGCTCAGAGTTAAAATGCCCCTGGTTTCAATCTCCAGTATCACAAATAAATAAAACATACATACATACATACATACATACATACATATATACATAAATAAATGAATAAATAAATAAATAAACTTCCAATGTATACTATGTCAAATATTAAAGGGAATTTACTAATCTCGAATTTGAAGTTGTTAATATGTTTAATATTGATAGAGATGTTTTATTTTTCAAAATAAATTCTAGCAATAATTGATTTACTTCTGTCTGCTGTAGAATAATATCCAATTTATTTTTGTTGTTTTAATATAAAACAAATGACATTTTTATTGATGAAATTTTTTATTGGTGCATTGTAATCATACATCTTAATGAGGTACAAGCTGGTAGAGGCATACATGCAGACATTAGCCCTTCCCCAGTTCCCACCCCGTTCCCTCCCTCCCCCATCCTTTGCATGCTTGGCTTAGTGATTGACTTTGATATGTTTGTGATTGTACATCATGTACCTTTGGAAGTTTCCCTCTTCTCCCCTTCCATAGCCTTCAGTTAGGTCGCCTATTTTGCTCATCTATGGTTGGTTTCTCTGTCTTTATCTAGAGTCCTTCCTATGACCACTTTCTTCCCTAGCTTCCACATATTAGGGAGAGCATCTGATTTTTTTATTTTTGTGACTGACTAACCTCACTTAGCATAATGTTCTCCAGTTCCATACATTTTTCTGAAAATGACATAATTTTGTTCTTCTTTATGGCTGAGTAAAATTCCACTGTGTACATATTCCACAGTTTTGTAACGCATTTGTTGATGGACATCTTGGCTGGTTCCATAATTTGGCAATTGTGAATTGTGCATCTATAAACATAGATGCACACATACTTCCAGTCACAATATTTCCCCCCAAAATAAAATCCTTAAGAATAAACCTAACCAAGGAGGTAAAAGACCTCTAAAAGGAAAATTATAAAACATTGAAAAAGATATCAAAGAAGAACTTAGAAAATGGAAAGATCTTCCATGCTCTTGAATAAGCAGAATCAACATAATCAAAATGGCCATTCTTCCAAAACTGATCTACAGAATCAATGCAATACCCATTAAATTACCAAGGTCATTCTTCACAGACATAGAAAAATCAGTCCTTAAATTCATTTGGAAAAACAAAAAACTCAGAATAGCCAAAGCAGTTCTTGGCAACAAGAACTTTGCAAGAGGCTTCATGATTCCTGACTTCAAACTATACTACAAAGCCATAGTAATAAAAGCAATTAAAAAAGCAAGGTATTGGCATAAAAACAGACACATAGACCAATGGAGCAGAACAGAAGACCCAGAAACAAATCTGCATATTTACAGTCATTTGATATTTGACAAAGGGGCTAAAAAATGCACTGGAAAAAATATATAGCCTCTTCAACAAATGGTGTTGGAAAACTGGTTAGCCGGATACAGAATAATGGAAATAAACTCCACTTTCTCACCCTTCACAAGAGTCAATTCAAGATGGATCAAAGACCTGGAAGTCAGGCCAGAGACCTTGCAGCTACTTGAAGAGGGCACAAGTCCAACACTTCAACACATAGACACAGGTAAAACTTTCTCAACAAGACCCCAAAGGCACAAACCACTCAAAGGGAAATCAATACCTTGGATTGCATTAAACTAAAGGCCTTTTGTGTAGTGAAAGAAATATCAAGAACCTCAACAGAAAGCTGACAGATTGGAAAAATTTTTGCCAGCTACTCCTCCAATAGAGGACTAGTATCTAGCATATACAGAGAACTCAAGAAACTCACAGCTAAGAAAACAAATAATCCAATCAAGAAATAAGCATGTGAACTAATTAGACACTTCACAAAAAAATACAAATGGCCAATAAATGTATGAGGAAATGTTCAACATCATTAGCAATCAGAGAGATGCAAATCAAAAATATCCTGAGATTTCACCTAACCCTAATTAGAATGGCAATCATTAAAAACACAAACAACAACAAATACTGGCAAGGGTGTGTAGAAGTAGGAACTCTAATACGTTGTTGGTGGGACATCCTGGTCAAGCAAATTTTCTAGCGTCGTAAAACCATAATCCTTTAGGGTCATATATTTACTTTCTAAGAAGTGGGAGGGCTTTTCATCTATGCATCTTAGGAGCAATCTCCAGATTTTGAAATGCCGAGGTAGCCATAGCAGAAGAGTCAGTATAATTTACCTGGGCCACTATGTGATGAAATCTCCCTGATATAGAATGTTCCTCTGTGTCCTGGATCTGGTGGATAAGAGTGTGGTCTTTGGAGTCAAAAAGATGAGAAACAAATACTGACTCCATCATCTATTTTTTCTTTGTTTGATTCCAGGCAAGCCAATTAATCTTAGCTTCAATTTCCTTTTTGAAAATAAGAAAAAAATATAGTTCCTAGCCCATTGTATTGGAGAGAGAGGACTGGTTGACAAAACATAGGCAACATACTTACAGCACAGACTAAATATCTACATATTACATATTAGCAAGTAGTCAAATTAGCAGCAGGAGTATGCCTCAAATAAACAATGGCAACTCACCAACTCAAGGAAACCATTTCATTTTTAGTATATTTTTTCTTTATTTCTGAAGATGTATAAATAGCATAGATGAAAGTACAAAATGTTTTTGCATTTAAATATGCTTTGTATAAATTCTTAAGTTTTGCTTTTAGGTAACTTATATTATTTTTCGGATCACAGAAATTACATATTAATTACATATTAATTAATTACATATAATTAATTATTATATAATTAATATAATTAATTAATTACATATAATTAATTAATTACATATAATTAATTACATATTAAGGTTATGTGTTCATATCTACAAAATGGAACCTAATGCTTCAAATCAGGGACTTCTCCATTGTAGTTTCGTGGGGAGACTGGAGTAAACTAATATCTTTCCATCCTGCTCTTTCATTTCCCTTGATGTAGACTCTTCAGTCTTGCTACAGATATTATCTAGTGTTAATAACATACCAGTTATTACAAGTGGTCACAAGAGAAACACAGCTAAGGGGAAATTTTTGTTTTTTAGGTACAGTATATCATACATGTCTTGATATCAGAACCTTTTCAAACTTTTTTTATATATACTTTTATTGGTACAATTGTAATTATTCATCATAATGAGGTTGAGTGATAGCAACATGATGCACACAGCACTTGGTGTGTTTTTTTCCACATCCCATCCTACTCTCTCTCCTTCCCCACACATGTTATTGAGATTGGCATTAATAATTTTATATATGTACATAGCATTATTTGAACTTTTCCCTTCATCAAGCTTTTAAAAATCATTAAGGCTCCTATGAGTTTTTGAGTTTTATCTATGAATGTTTACTGAATTAGAAATTAAACTGAGAAATTTTAAAGATTCTCAATTCATTTAAAAACATTAAAAAACAATTATATTTGAACAAAAATAACATAAAATAACATTTTGCAACACAAAATTTTGCAGGAGTGGTATCATTTTTACAAACTCTTTTTTCCTTCTTTCTTTTTTTTTTTTTTTTTTTTTTTTTTTTTTTTTTTTTTTTTTTTTTTTTTTTTTTTTGGTGGTACTAGGGATTGAACCCAAGGGTATTCTACCTCTGAGATACATCCCTAGCCCCTAGCTCTATTTTTTTATTCTTTATTTTTGAAACAGGATCTCACTAAGTTGTGGAGGGACTCACTAAGTAGCTGAGGCTGGCCATGAACCTGTGATCCCCCTGTCTCAGCCTCCCAAGTACTGGATTACATGGATTACAATTGTACACCACCATGCTTGGCTCTACAAATTTTAATATGATTTTTTACAAGACAGATGAATTTTCACATCTGATTCTTCATGACATCTGCTATAATATATAATTTGGCTAAACTATATAAAGAAAATACGTTGGGCATGGTGGCACATGCCTGTAATCCAAGTATTTGGGAGCCTGAAACAGGAAGATAATGGGTTCAAGACCAGCCTCAGCATTCTAGCAAGACACTCAGCAACATAGTTAAATCTCGTTTCAATAAAACAAATAATGAAATTTTAAAAAAAGGCCTTGAAGTAGACGGGTAGCTTGGAGTTAGAACCCCTCTGAGTTCAATTTCTAACACAACACATACACATATACATACACACACGCATACACACACACACATACACACACACACACACAGAGTATATTACTTAATATAAGTATGTTCTTGGAAATGAGAAAATATTTTATAAGCCTTTTCAGATAATTATGAATTTCTACTTTGAAACTACACTAACCAGACAAATGGTAATTTCTTAAATATGAGTTATAATGTTACATCTTAAATCATATTAATGAACTTACTGTATTCTGCTACAATTATCTAATATTCTATCTTACCCTTTAACTATAACTTTTACTCATACTCAATACATTTGGAAATATACTGAAAAATATTGCCTTTGAACAATACTTGCACAGTTTCATAAAAAGAGTAGCAGCTCAGTTCTTAAAATTTAATAGTCACAGAAATGCTTTCTGCTGAGGCGATGGTTTAAATGGAGCTTGCAGCAAAAGTGCCTCATTTGTACTGCCTGTTTTTTTTTTTTTCACATAAAATATTTTAAAAATCTGTGTTCAAAAAATTGAGACATAAAAATGAATGCTTTTGCTACCTTGTCAAGGCATTCTTAAGTGAAATTTGCTTTCTTCTTTCAACATTTCTTCTTTGTATTATTGTGAATGTGTTCTGGCGAAAGTACAGTAACTACTAGTTAGCGTTTGGGATCACTTCTTTGATTCATTCTAAGACACTAGCAATTTTACCCATGGTTGCTTCTGTATTATCAGTGAAAATATCAACTCAGTTGAGATGGGAAATAATGTTTTACCATTATTATAAAAATAGTTTTAACCACAGAGACCTCTGAAAGTGTCTTGGGAACCCCTGGCATTTGTGCAGCATGTTAAGTGAATTATTGTCATAGAGAAAGACTTGAGCAGATCGTATAAACACTAATATATTTAATCTTAAAAACAGTATTTTATTTCCTGTAGACAACTTACAATATGTTGCCTGAAAACATTCAAATTAAAATAAAGAAGGTCAGTATGTTGAAGATTAAATGTTTTGTGAAAGAGCACAGAAAAGGTGAATGATGAAAACCAAGTTTTGTGTCTTCTGGGTAAGTCGAGTTTCCTCTTGCGCATTGATTATTCTTAATTTGAACTTGTAAAATCACACTTTCTAAGGTACCTATTCCCTCTAAATTACTTCAAAACTGACAAATTCTTGATAGAAATCGTTTGGATTAAAAAATCATATAGTCTTCAAATTTTAAGGAATTGTAAATTCAGAACAGATTTGAGACAACAATATGAAGAAAATGTGAGTGAACTAAATAAGGTGAAAGCTACATAATTACTACTCAATAAAATATTACATCTTACATAAAATGCATTTCCAGTCTACCTGTTTTTGTCATAGAATTACAGTAAATACTTTAAGATTAAATTTATTTTTATGGCCAAAGTGTTGCACATTATTAATCACTTAAAGCCATCTGTGATATAATGCTACCTTCTATTTAAACCAATACAACGTAAGAAAAATGTTTTTTAATTAAAAATATTTATTTAGAAATAAACATTGGCAATAGAATGCATAACTACAGAAGACATAATTTTAAATTGTTCAATATTTTTGCAAACAAACATAGCATTTCAAATCATATGTTACATATGTTAATATTATTTCTGAAGTATTTTCTTTGTATATTTCAATGTCGGTCACATGCTTAGTGATTTTAAAAGTTATAGGAACAGAAATATTTACTTAGAAATGCAAACATACATATACATGCAACACACACACACACACACACACACACACACACACACACACACACACACACCGGGCTCTGTACCAGTAGGGCACAGGATGACAGGATGAAAAAAATGCTCTTGAGACTTTATTCCTGATCTTGTAGAGGTGAGATGGAGGAAGGCAAGAGAACCAAACTCCCCAAGCAAAACTCAGCTCTTCCTTTCATTACAGGTTTACAGAATTAAGGCTGGATCATCAAATCATTGTCTCTGGCTAAGGAGTAAAGCTTAGGTTTAGGAATGCTTTAGAAGAGCAGTTGTTATCTGGCAGTTTTTGTAGGAGCAGCAAAGGTTACTATCTTCAGCTCCTTCCCTGGTGTGGTCTTCTGCCCTTAAGCAAGGCAAGCAAAAGGTGTAGTAAGATAGGAGAAATAGCTTAGATAGAGAAAGAGCATCAAGGTCACTGTCTTCAGCTCCCTCAAAAAAGGCAGTCTTCTGCCAAAGCAAGCAAGAAGCTATAAATCTTTAAGCCAATATTCTTTAGAATTTGAACAGTTTCACACACACATATTTTTATATGTATGCACACACATTATAAATCTATATATCTATAGACTAGTTGCTTTCAAATTCAAAGAATTGTGGACAAAAATTAGTTCTGAAGGTTATATCTTCTATGACTAAAAAAATACATTTTACTTCTAGACTGAGATTTATTTAGAACACATGTATTTAAACACTATGTGATCTGTATCCCCATAGCTTAGCAAAGGTCCTTTCATATAGTGTAAGCTTAATAAATGCCATTCAAATTCAATTTTAAATGTACATTTAGAACTCCCCATTTTCTTGGTAGAATAATATTCATATGACCTATGAAGGATAGAGAGTAAGATGAAGAATGGATCATTTAGATTTCATTTTCCAGAGCACATGGCCTTTTTTAATATGCCAACATAATGGATACACTGGTGAAGCGAAGCTGGGGATTTTTCTCCTGGGCCTGTTCCATATTTATCATGGATGTTGTCACTGTATACACAAGGTCTATGCACTTTGTAAGAGGATTTCTGCCTAGAGAGCTATATTTTATTTTTCTGCTAAGATGATCAGTATAAAAATGACAAAGTGTTTGCAGGTGGAGTTTAAAAGTAGTTCCTGAAACTAGATCATGTTGTCCTCAGTCTTAATGGAGTCAACAGTGTGGGCGATTGTTTAATGCTTATTCTAGTTGTACAGAGATGAAAGCCCTGAACATTCACTTGCTTTTAAATTAATAAACTGAGAAAAGGAAAGGGCAGCTTTCTGTCTATAGGAGTCAAAAGGATGCATGAATAAGCTACTGCCCAGTCTACAATTATATTTAGACAGCATAATAAAGTGGAGCCACTGTGTTTGCTTCTGTAGACTTTATCAATTAAGTTAATTGTAAAGATCTCCATAAAATGTCTTGATATCAGAAAGAAGGATATTGCAAATGTACTGTCAATTTTGTTATCACTCAGAAAATAAGCCAACTGAATGATTTAGATACTCACTTATTCAAGTATTAGAGGTTCAAGCTAGAGGTTAATTTTTAGATACTTCTAAATTTCCAAAAAATATAGCTGCAACATTTTCACATCTCTGTAGAGACAACTTGATCAGTTATGAAATGAAAAATGCATTCAAGAGAAAATATAGACTTGATTAGACTATGATTGATTGAATGGCATTGCCCCCCCACACTGGCTGCATTATTAAATGAATATTTATGAAGAAAGGAACTCAGAGTTTGAGAAAGTTTTTATCTAAGTTTTGACTTTTTTAACTCAAAATTTATTAAAAAGTTGTTTTGTCTTGTATACTTGTGTATATACTTTAATGAATTGTAATTATGCATCATGGTGAGGCTTACAATCATACATACATGCACACAGCACTCGATGTATTTCCTTCCAATGCTAACCTATTCTCTCCTTTTTCTTCCACATACATATTAGGGAGATTTGTACCAACACCAGGGCACATTTTATGTTAAAGTTATGCTGAGAAAAAACAAAAGATGAAAATACAGCAGATAAGAAGGTAAAATTAGAAGATCAAGAAATAAAGTTTATTTGCAATTTTTTCTTTTGACAACTGAATAATTAAGGAATAAATTTAGATTTTTTATGTATAGTTTTAAAATACATTTGATTAAAACTTAAAATATTATTTTATAGTCAGGCTCTTATCTCCAAAAGTTGTGTTAGAAGTGTAGGTCCTATATGTTTTTAAATCAGTCACCACATATATATAAGCATTCCAATTGTGTTGATCTTAGGAAATATGAGAAAGCCTCATTTGATGGTAAGGTTTTAGAGATAATTTTGTTTGATTGATGTAAGAATTTCTCTACATGCCAAGATCTTTCATGTTAAAAATGCATGTATTAGCATGGAATTATTCTAAAAATGAGTAATTGTTCTTGTTTTTATTTGGGCTTTTATTTTTAGAGAATAACTCTGAATTTTAGTATTTGTATTTGCTACAACAAATGCTTTTATTTTATTCTTATATTTTCTGTTACAATGATTCATCTTAGAAGTTGAAATTGCCAGAATTTTCTATCTGTGATGATGGTTATGGCAACAAAAATCTACTGTTTATTAAATACTTTTGTATACCAAATAAAATACTAAGCACCCTATCTATCTATCTATCTATCTATCTATCTATCTATCTATCATATATTTGATATAAAACTATAGCTATATTAGCACTAAATAGTATATATAACTATCATATATAGAGATATCTATTTATAGATATATACCTAGATATGTATTCCATATATATGAATATAATTTATTTCTATATCTGATAATCCTCATGATTACCTCTGAACAAAGTCTATATTATTCACAATTCACATCTGATAAAAAAAAAAAAAAACTTCTCAAGGAGTCTAATAATGTACACAATGTCACAGATCAGTAAGTGATAAAACTAAAATTCAAGCCCAGGTCCTGATTCCAATGCCCACATGCAGAATCCTCAGGACAGAGAACCTCTTTTTTATAGTGAATTATTCATACATATGATTTTTGTCTAAATTTAGTTGAAGTTTTATTTGTGAAGAAAATCAGCTGTAATCAAAATAGAACTGTCATATACACTTACATACACTGTGTTTTCATGAAATATTGCTTAGAATGTCTTTTAGATCTGCCAGGGTCTTGCCCTGGACAGGGGTCAGGGGTCCTTCGACAGGTGTGGAATGAGATGAGGTGGCAAGAATATGCACACACTGAATGCAGTGAAGAAGCATATCTGTTTTATTGTTTGTTAGTAGATGTTTTTATACTATATTTTTGCAGAGAAGCATGTAAAACAGGAATTTTTACAGACCGGTTGTCAGGCATTTTGACGACAGTAAATTTGTTTTTCTAAAGGTTAAGTAGGTACATCTTTAACTAGAAAAAACATTTTCCATGACATTTAATGGGGTCAAGAAAACAGTAAAGGTTACAAAATACAACACGTATATAAAGATTCTTTTAGTACAAAGTAGTGTTAAAGGTTAAGGAGGAACAGCCTATATCTATTAGTCTAAGTCCTTACCCATTCATATAAACATGTTTATCTATACTATTTGTTTAGCTCTTTTATGCAGTGTTCTTATCTTTTTCTCAGGCAGCTAGAGAGTTAATGTATCCTGTGAAATTCCAGGGAGACAATGTGGGAGTGGGCAAAGACTATCTGTCTTAAAGTCTTCTTTACCCTTAGATATAAAACTAGACCTAAATCTCTTTGACTTATTTATTTTGTTTTTTACATCTGTGTGCTGAGAGGGAACAAAAGGTTGTTTAGTAACTATTTCAGATAAGCTTGCAAAACCTGTTTTCTGACTAATGTTTGTAAGTTGTTAATAAATTTCTTATGGGTTTGTCTTGAGACACTGGTTTTTTCAGCTAATATTAAGAAATCACTATCCATCCGGCCATCATCTGTTTCTAAGAAATTTTTCTTTATAATCAATGCAAAAACAAAGCCCAAAACACCCCAAATTCCCAGAATATAACATAATGCAAAGTGGGATATGCCACACACTCCTTCTTGGAACTGTCTGCCTTGCAGGAGTTCATTGGATCGAGCCCTGCTCAAGATCCAACTATTAAGGAGCTGTGGCATAGATCAGCAAATATCCCTTCATTGTTTTTCCAAATGTATTCTGTTCTCAATATGGATCAGTTTTTCAAGAAAGAATGTAGCCATGTAATTATATTTATCCAATGATAAACAAGTCTTATGACCTCTAATCTAGTATTTAAGCATTGTCATCATTAAAATGGCCACACGGTTACACACGGCCAAATGCTGGGATTTAGACACTAATCAATTTACTTCCCAGGTTAAAAGAAAAAGCAATTTTCATTATATATTATGGCAGTAAGCAGCCATCAGTTTATAGGAACAAAATACATCCTAGTAAAGGCACTCAGACCCTTCTCTTTATATAAGGTGTAAGAATGTAAAGAATCAAGAACTTGGATTACTGGAATCTATTTAATCTCTACCAAGAGCCAGTCACTGTTCTAGAACCTGCAATACAGACTTTTCTGTAGTCTCCTGTACTTGACATGTGCAGATGGGGAGTGGAGAAGGATACAGTATCAAATGTTAGCAGTATAGGAGTAAAATTAACTTGTTGACATTATATAATGAGAATGAAGTGTGAGTTGTAGAGGAGAGTAATTGGGCTGAAGGAGTGTGAGCAAAGAACTTTATGAGGAAGTAACATTTAATTTAAAGACACACAGTTACAAACCAAGAAAGGACATGGATTTAAGAAAACCAAATACACACTGTTTGGTGGCCCATGACTGTAATCTCATTACTTGGGGGGCTGAGACAGGAAGATCACAGGTTCGAGGCCATTCTCAGCAATTTAGTAAGAACCCCAGAAACTTAGTAAGACCATTTCAAAGTAAAAAAAAAAAGTAGAGATGGTAGCTCAGAGGAAAAACAATAACAACAACAACAAAAAAAAACCCAAAAAGCCACCTGGGTGTAATCCCTTGTTCTACACACACAAATGAGTCTGTAATGCAGAATCTAAAGAGAATAGAATAATTTTGTTTTGTTTTGTTTTGTTTTTAGGTAAAGTCTGAGAGGAAGTTTGTCAAGAGACAGATGATACTGTGAGATCTAAATTTTCTATGAAGGAAAATATCAGAACATAGATCAACATAGGAATTAAAGATAATGTTTTTAATATGAATGCTGTTCAAAGTAAGAATAACTTGGCAATAAGTTGAGAGTTAAGTAAGCATATTCACATAAATAGATTTCTGTTCATTGTATGAGGAAAAACATATTTTCTTCCATTGAAGATGTTCTGATAGAAACATTCATAAATTAACTCGTCACATTAACGCATCTAATATAATAAGGGAGACTTGAATATATACATTCAACATAACTTTATTAGACTCTTATGTCAGTATTAGTGCTATTCACCAAATCCCAGAAGAAAGTATGTGAAAATACAGACAGCTTATTTAAGATTTACTCAGATATCTAACATCTATCATATCTGACTAAAGGCAGTGAGTTCTTAGATTTTTCATTGCTTACAGGAAGCAGGCATGATACCACATTGGATTTACCTGTATGAGGATACTTCTAAAACATTTCATCTTTACCAACGTCCTCTTCCTGCTACTACAGTGCATTGTAAATACTTATTCATCAAACAATCTTTTTTCGGGGGAGGGCACTCAGGATTGACTCAGGGCATTCTACCTCCAAGGTACACCCCCAGCCCTATTTTATTTTCATTTTGAAACAGGGTCTTGCTAGGTTGATGAGAGTCTCACTACTTGCTGAGGCTGTCCTTGAACCTGCCATCTTCCTGTCTCAGCCTCCCAAGTACTGGGATTACAAGCATGCATCACCATGCCTGGCTTCAAACAATCTTTTGTTTTGAAGATTATGATATCCTTCTGGTTCACTGCCACAGAGAGCACTATTGATACTTTGGATAGGCTCGTGATTTGTATCTTGTACCTTGCAACGAACTGCAATTTGTAAATTAAAAGTAAATTTTAATCACTAAGGAAATTGTTTTTACTCTCCAAATATTTGCCATGTTATAAATGTAATGTGCCTTCTAATCCTTAACTAAAGCCAAGTTGTATATAATAACATGTAAGGAAGAACTGAGCAAAAATTGTCAGTGTAGATTTCTTAAGTTTTATATTGGTTTTAAATGTTTTATCAAATTAAGTTTATGCCTTACCACTTTTTTCTGAAAGATTTACAATAAGTGATTGCAAGTTTGAATGTAATTTAAATATGTTAATCTGGCCTTCACGACTGACTGTGTGTTGACTGATATTTGTTCACTTCAACTGATCTCATACTCTTTCTGTTGTAGTCTACATACACTGGCCTTCTTTTTCCCTTGAGCATAATAATCTCATTTTTGCTCTGATCCTTTGAATATCCCATTATTTCTCCAGAAGACTGCTTCATCTAGATTCATCATGACATCATATTATTAATCATTTGGGTCTCAGATTAAATTTTGCCAAATTGTAAGGACTTTTTAAAACTACCAAATACCTTTTGGAAAGATAATCCTAGTTTTATTTATTTATTTATTTTTTATTTTTTTTTGTGGTACTAGGAATTGAACTCAGGGGCATGCTTCCCCCGAGATATACCCCCATCCCTATTTTTTATTCTTTATTTTGAAACAGGGTCTCACTAAGTTGCAGAATGCCTCCCTAGGTATTAACCTGGATCCTCCGGTCTCAGCCTCCTAAATACTGGTATTACAAGCATGTGCCACCACACCCAGCTAATCCTAGTTTTATTTTATCCCATGATTATTTTCAAATTCATAGCACTGATCAAACTCTTGAAATATTTTATTTACTTATGTGTGTATTAATTCTCATTTTATTCAATGAAACTGTTAAACACCATAAGGATGGAAATGATTACTTTTATGTAGCAATATTATCATAAAGGATTATAATTATGCATACACATGACATATTCTCAATAAATAGTGACTTTGTAATAGATGGTAAAATATTACAATGTTTTAGATCCTGAAAGAGCATCCTCTAAAATATTCTTGCATCACCAAGGTTATGGGAAGAGTCATGAAATTTTTTATTGCATTTATTTATAGAAATATTTTCAAGCACTTTTTTGCTAATCACTCTATGGTCTTTATAAAAATGTCTCAGCATGAATAAACCTTTTATTATTTTAAATATCTCCAGTTTTACTTTTTATGAACTTCATGTCATCAAACTATTTTTCTCATTGTCTTCTAGGGACATTGAACTGTGAGACTAATTCAGGGATGTGCATCCTCATGGGCTACACATAAATACATGTCATTCTTCTCATTTTTCTTCACTTGAATTGCATTTAATCAACTTTTGTAAAAAATGTATACATGTTTTATACTTACAATATTATGAAAGCCTGATGTCTTATGCAGAATAATATGACATAAGATTTTATTTGCTTATACAGAATGACCACTTTAAAACTATTATAATATTTTTGAGGCTGACCCAAATAATAATTACTGATTACCATTTATATGATACTTTTTCCTGCATACTAGTTTTTTAATATTCCTCCTCGGAAAGACATATCTGTTTATAGACAAGAAAGCCAAGAAAAAAAGCTAATATGCTAAGGAAATGGCTCTAACACAAATAATCATCAATGATAAAAGTTAATTAAGTCTTTTGCTTATGTGTCCAATTTCCATGCTATTCAACAATTCCCTACAGCCATCACTAGGACATCCACTTATGCATGGTACTAAAGACTAATTATGGCTGCAGGAGATATGTTTACACTTCAAGGATAAAATATTGATATAGTCAAGAATCCCAAAATCATGCACAGTAATCTTTGTTTCTTTAAAAGGTAGCAAGTACTTACCATGAAATCAAGTATAAAGTAATCATAATTCTATTTGGGGAAACTCTTTTTCTAAACCTAAGCCCTTAGTAGTGATACAATGCATGAAATGTGTGGATTATTTTGTTGTTGTTGTTCAGTCCTTAAGACTAGACACCTATCTCAAAGCCTGAGGGAGCATTAGCTTAGGCAGATGCCTTAAGTCATCTGCCACTGACTGTCTCAGGCTGTATTGTGTTGTCTTCCTTGGTAGTTACACAGGGAGTCTTGTAAGATCCACCTCTCCAGGCTTAGCAGATCACATTGTGACTGTATAGGATTTCAGAGCAGGATCCTTGGATCCTTTCTGTTTTCCTTCCTTCCTTCCTTCCTTCCTTCCTTCCTTCCTTCCTTCCTTCCTTCCTTCCTTCCTTCCTTCCTTTCTTTTTTTTTCTTTTTGTGTGTATGTGTGTGTGTGTGTGTGTGTGTGTGTGTGTGTGTGTGTATTTATTACTGAGGATTGAAAGCTACACCCCTAACACTTTTTATTTTTTGTGTGGCTAGGTTGCTGAGAGTCTTACTAAGTTACTGAAGCTGGTCTTGAACCTGTAATTCTCCTGTCTTAGCCTCTCAAGTACTGGGATTATATGCCTGCACCACCCACCACACCCTGCACCAGCACAGAGCCGGCTACTTTAAATGCACATGACAAATATAATGAGTTGCACATAAGATACTTGACACAAAACAAACAACTTATAGATTTTAACATGAGAAAACTATCTGTACAGTTTCTTGTGTTTTGGAGGAAAAAAAAATGTTCCTTCAGATGACAATCACATTACCTTGATAGACTCCATGCATCAAGTTCAAGAACTGCTTCCCTCATCTCTGTAGGAAAGAACTTTGTCTTATCTTAAATTAATGGTGTAAATGGCAATGGCCTTAAAAAGCAGTAGAAATATTCAGGGTAATCTGATAATAGGCTTCTTATTTTATACTGAAATTCATGGAGTTTGTAGAACAATTCCAAAAAAATAAAAATAAAAATAAAGAACAGAAACAAACAACAACAAAAAGACCATTATAATTTTAGGAAACAACTTAGCAATGAATAAGTTTGTAGTCTTTATTCTTCCTGAGAATGGGTCTTCATTGATCTCACTTGATAGAATAGGAAAATACATATTCAAATTCTTGCTATTAAATCTCAATGTCCCCAAGCAAATAGCCTGGCTGAAAATTGATACAAACTACTAATGACGCACCAGGGAAACTTGTTAGAGGTTATCAATTAATAGGAATTCCTAGAATTTTATTGCTCAATATGCCACTACTTACATAGTACTATTGAGTTATTAATAGTACAGTGTCCTAGGACTTGCCTCAATTATCCCTCTCTAGACTTAAAGAAATGTCTTAAGACCTACAAAAATATATTCTATTTGCAGTATTTCCTGTAATTTGAACTTAATTTGTATCTATTTCTAGATCCTAATTTTATCTGGGAACAAAAAGGTAATATCTAGGTTTGTTCTTTATTTGGTATTAAAAATTATGGGACAATGAGTTGGGGTAATCTGAGTGTGGGGGACAAATTGCTATTGCATCTCTTGCAGAATTGATAGTTCACAATAAAAATTTCAGAAGCTCTTCCTTTAGAATCTGATAACATATGGATTCACCTCAAAGCATCTTGAACAAATCCAAAGAAAAAATATTGCCTCATTCATGCCCTGGAAAGAGCATAAGAAAAGCATCCTAGTATTCCAAAATAAATCAATGTGCTACAGTTTCTGATTAAACACTGTATTAGCCAAGGAGAGAAGAGCACTGTGGTCAGCACAGAGTGGCTTGTTAACATTGATTTTATTTTGTGAGAATAAATTGACTTATAGCAGAGCAAATGCAAGGGAAAGAAAACTTGTTGAATATCTAATTACTTTATATTACCATCTGAATAGAATGTGTGTATTATCATCTCATGATAATTGAAGTATAATTGTTCAAATTTAACAATTCCATGGTAAAATAATATGACTACAACCCTGTTAAATAAGTATTCTTAGTAAAAATTTTTAAATATATAATAAAATAGTCCCATTATATAATTTTTGCCCCATGGAATGTGATTATATTCCTAACTTTCATAGGCAGAAACATTATTGACAGATACTCATAATAAGCACAGCTATCTTGTAGTTAAAAAATAGAGAATTAAGGTTTTTGGCAAGTTTTTAGAAGCTGATAACTGTTTGTCTCAACAGTAGTAGTTTTAAATATATATAAGATATAATTATAGAAGCTAATGCCACACAATTTAGATGAATTAATATTGATCATCTCTAATATTAATTACCTTTAGAATTACTAAAATATAAAAACAGTTTAGGATTTGAAGAATCAAGTTAATTAACTAGACAAGAGTATAATGAATTGTAGGTACCTCCTCATTGTATGACATTCATACAACAACATTGTATGACTTCATACAACAAAGGGGGAGAGAGAAAGAGAGAGAGAGAGAGAGAGAGAGAGAGAGAGACGGTCGGTGTGTGTGTGTGTGTGTGTGTGTGTGTGTGTGTGTGTTGTGTGTGAGAGAGAGAACTTAACAACATATCATCCAATGGTATGTCACAACCATTAATACAAACCATTGTAGCCCAGTTAAAATATTGTTGATAATAAACAATGATAGAGTATTTTCAGATGGACAATGCATGAAATAATTCAGGTAAATTATCTAAGTATATCATGGATTTAGAAACTGCAAGTTTATTTGGAATACTTAATGGGAAAGAGTTAGAAGTTTACCATATAAAGTCTTCAGTGTTTCAGTATGGCCCATCTCCCAGCTGGAGTCTCCTTCTCAGTAAATTACTGGTCATGTGAAGGGAACACACATCAGGTCGCCTTTGCCACTCAGCACAGCCTCTGTACAGTGGTTCTTGATCTTGAAAAGCTGTTTGATGTGGAACAAGGAACAAAAGGCTAGTAATTACAATTCAATTCTATACAGAGCATTGTTCTTTGCTGATTTAATCCATCAAGTCCCATGCTTTCAATTCTGTGGATATTTCAATGAAATTGACACAGATGACTTAAAATAGCTTGGAAATAATAATTGATAGCTTATGTATATTATTATTGAATCAAACATATTTACAATAAAATAATAACAAATATATAATTTTAAATCCTAATATTAATGTTATTTTATTATATAATCACATTAGTATAATTATTAGAATTGTCATAATTATTATGTAATTATTATTCTCTTGTGTATTGTATACTATATTTAAGTTTTTAATAGGCATTCCACATCTGAGACAATGAATCAAAATGGGTTATGACATCATTCCAGTATTTCATTTGTAGAGTTTGCAGTGGCATACTCATTTTCAGATGAAATCATTGAAGAATTTATGGGTGTGTGAGAATGAAAACTTTTAAACTTGACCATGTTAATAGAGCTTTACATTCAAATAGTATTTCTCACTGTGTATTTATTTTATTTCAAATTTGGTTGTGCACAACTATATTAATACATTGCCTTAGACGCTAAGTTGAGTTTTATGTACAAATTTGGCCCAGGTTTTTTGAGACACAATATGGCTGTTGGGTAAAACATGACAGGTAATCTCTCAAGACTTGACTGAAATGGGATTTGTAGTTCTATAATTCTTCAGGGAAACTAATGTAACAGCTGTGGAATAACGTAATTCTTGAATGACACTTTTTTTTTTTTTACAAGTAGTAAGGATTTTTAATTGATGTATTTAGCAGGTATTAAACAGCTCTCTACACTCTTGTCCAGTGGGAAGCGGTTGTCATGTGCCCCATGCTGTTTTCCCATATGGAAGAACTGCCCACATTCAACATTCCTTCCATTTGGATCTGATCAAAAGCCCTTACTAATTTAGACTTGCAATTGGAAGTGTTGCAGAGAAATGTGAGCAAAATGTTGAACCTGATTTAAGCCACCACTCCACACTCCTTTTCTGTAGTTTAGCATGTGTAGTTATTTTCCATTTCAGGATTAGAGAAATGTGCACTCATACTACTGTTCCTTTATGTAAGAGTTAAGATCAAATACATTCATTTAACTTTTGAGGCTTTTACATGAAGTTTTACATTGAGGAATAACTAAATCTAGTGAGCGCGTTCATTATCTGCTGTTGTTCTAAAGTCCTTGAAAGAGCAGCAGACATTCCACAATGAAAACTATAAGTGATATAAACATTCCTCCATTAAGTTAAGAGATCATTTCTTAAGTGTTAAATAGTATGTAAGAAGAGATTATAAATAACAATGTTTGATGGAATGTAAAGTATATTTGGTATTAGCATTTTGTATAAATTATAATGACCTTAGAAAAGAAACCAGGTGCAGTAGCAGTGAGATGTTATAAAGCGAGAACTCAGGATTTGAAGTTGATCATCTGAGTACAAATCCTTCATCCAAAAATTACTAGTGCAATATTTTAATTATCTTATGTGAAATTCAGCATTTTCTTTAGGAAAGTATGGGTAAAAATGGTAATGGAATGAGCCTGACTCTTCAGAGAAAATTCAATAAATCCCTTTATTAAACATTATCTACAGCCGGGCGTGGTGGTGCACGCTTATAATCCCAGCATTCGGGAGGCTGAGACCAGAGGGTCCGGGTTCGCGGCCAGCCTCAGCTACCTAGTGAGGCACTCCGCAACTTAGTGAGACTCGGTTTCAAAATAAAGAATAAAAAATAGGGCTCGGGGTATAGCTCAGAGGTAGAATGCCCCTGAGTTCAATCCCCAGTACTGCAAAATAAATTAATTAATTAATTAAATAAAATAAAAACATTATCTACAATCTAGTACAGTTCCTAGTACACTTTGGTTACTTAATAAGTATTCCAAAAAGAGTTTTAAAAATTCTATATTAGAGTACAAATGTTAGTTGCTATTATGATTAGATAGGCAGGCAGCAATAAAAATAAATAAAGCATTACTTCTATCAAAAAAAAGGTAAGAACAGATGAAAACTCAAGCCTTCTTTGAACTGATGCATCCTCTATGTTGATTTAATGGGACATTGTCACTGACCTAAGAAATTAAAATGCAGTTTTGTCAGATTTGAAGAAAAAAAAAAGCATTTCTCCTGTTTTAAAATTTGCTTGTGCATGTGTGAAGGAAGCAGATGGTACAGCAGAGGGAGGAGATGGTAGACATATATTATCGAGCGCATTGTACATAAATCAATCGTCCTTAAAATCTAAGCTTAACTTAAGAATGGCTTGATGAGATACTGTATAAGTATGTCACTGCAAACATAAAATATGTTGTTAATAGAATAATCTTGTTAGTGTTGTTTTGTAAAAACTGTGATAGATAAATTGTATGCAATGTATAAATTATGGATATACAACCCAGGTGGTTAATATAGTGTGGAAGTTAATGAGATTCTGATTTAGAGGACTGATTATTTCCACAAATTAATCTTCATTTTGAAGACTGAGAAATCTTTACTGAACTTATGAAGGGAAAACCATCTATTGTTGCTGAATTTCACCTGTGCTTGTTGTTATACCATGTTGCCACTAGAGCGTGATGTTGCCCTTTAAATTCTTTCCTTCCCTTTTACTTTTTCTTTACTTCTTGTTTTCTTCAGTCCCTTTGCTGGCTATAGTCGTCTCTGAAAAATATCACACTCTAAACGTAGATTGATATTTAAGACTATGTATAACTCATGATCTTTAATCTTCCTTGGAAAGCATGATAGGATATTCAAACTAAATGAGCCTCTAGCAAAATGGTACCTTTCAAAAAATATTTGCACATATAACAGTATGGTAAATAAATGTCTATTTATTGAACATGTTACAGCATTTTTAGCAAACATGTTAAAATTTTCACTTTTTTAAAAGTGGGGAGTGGTGACACATACTTGTAATCCCAGCATTCGGGAGGCTGAAACAGGAGGATTGCAGGTTCACTCCCAGCCTCAACTACTTAGTGAGGCCCTTTGCAACTTAGTGAGACCCTGTTTCAAAATAAAGAATAAAAATAGGATTAGGGTTGTAGCTTGGAGATAGAATTCTCCTGGGTTACACACACACACACACACACACATACACACACACACACACACACACACACACACAAAATCATTTTTAAACTTTCTCTAATCGTCATCAATTTAATAAAAAAAGTATTTAAAGAACCTGTCATGTTTTATTTGAACTACTTGAGAATCACTTGTATTGATATTTCTAAAAACAAAACAAAAACCCAAAATACTAATCTTTTCAATAATAGCCAAGTATAATTTGAATATCTTAATTCCAAAAACTATTTTTAGGCCTATATCCCTGCCAAAGACTTTTAATTATTCACTTTACATAGGAGAAAATTGATATCCCTCCCTCCTTGACGTACATATACTCCAGATCATAGCTTTATCTTCTTTAAATTGTGTTTAGAAACAAAAGTATTTACAATTACATGAGAGATAATCATAAATTCTTCTCACTTTATATTACATGCTTATTTCCTCACACAGGTAAATTCAGTAATTCAGTGCCTCCTCTTTTTGCTCTTCTTAATCTCCCTGAACTAGTGTGCACTCTAAATCTCAAGTTCAGTAAAAAAAAAAATCCTCTTTATAATTATCCAAAATTCACATTGGACATGTCTTGTGTGACTTTCAAGAATTCTGTTAAATATCAGAAGGCTTAAAGAGAATGTAAAAAATAAATTCATTTTTGTTTCTCTATACACTAAATCAGTGATTAAATTGTGATTACACAAACTCCAGATATCTTATTAAACTATAGATATTGTTTTCCAAAGAAAGCTCATACCTACAACTTCTTAAGAAGCCGTAGGTCACAAGAAAAGTTTAAATTCTAATCTAAATTTTCTTAAGTAACTGCAAAATAAGTCTCCAACTTATCCATCCTCTTTTATTTTCTCAGTAGTCATTTTCTATAAATAAAATGACATCGAATTAAAAACATTCTGTGCAGCAAAGGCAACAATCAAGAGTCTGCAAAATAGGAGAAAATATTTGCCAGCTACTCTTCTGGTAGAGGAATTATAGCCAGAGTAAATAAAGAATTCAAAAACTTTGCACTAAAAAAATCAAATAAAAATATAAATAACCAATCAAATAATGGGCAATTGAACCGAATAGATACTTCTTAAAACAAGTACAATTGGCTAATAAATATATGAAAAATGCTCAACATCACTAGCCATTAGGGAAATGCAAATCTACTACTCAAAACTACTCTGAGAGGCCACTTAATACCAGTGAGAATGACAATTGTTAATAATACAATCACAAATTCTGGTAAGGCTGTGGGGAAATAAGAATACTTATACATTGTTGGTATAATAGTAAATTAGTACAGCCACTATAGATATCAGCATGGAGGTTCTTCAAAGGACTAGGAATGGAATCAACATATGACTCAGCCGTACCACATCTGCATATCTTTCCAAAAGTATTAAAGTCAGAATACTGTAATGATATATGCTTATGTATGTTTATGGCAGCACAATTCACAATAGCCACATCATGGACTCAAACCAGGTGTCCATCACCAGATGAATGAATAAAGAAAATATGTATGTACACAAAATGAAATTCTACTCAGCCATAAAGAAGAGAAAAATTATGTAATTTTTAAGAAATAGAGAATATTATGCTAAATGAGATCAACCAGTCTCAGATGGTCAAGGGTTGTGTCTTTTCTCTGATATCTGGAAACTAGAGATAAAAATAGGAAACATAAGTGAATAGTGTGGAGGGCAACCTCTAGACAGTCATCATCAATGGATGGTAGAATTCAATTTTTTTCTTTTTGTTTCTTAATATGATTTCTGTCTTTTATTTTTTCTTTGCTTAAAGTTTGACAATCATATACATAAGAAACATTAATGTTCTAAATGTAATTAACACATTTAAATTAGTCTCTACTATGAGAAACATACTAATCCTTAAAGCTTAGCTGTTTTTCTTTGTATCATTCTTTAAAGCCCTGCCACACCCCATCCAAATTTCAGCCAATAGTTTCTAGAATAAAGTCTTCCAATTCAAGTGTTCCATCCATCAATTTTGTTTTTACTTTGAAATATATTGACCACATAAGTTGAGCAAGTTACTCACATCAAATCAGACAATCTACTGTGAGCATTATGATATTCTGGCCTCCTTTATATCCTTGGACTAAGCTTAGAGCCTGGTAACTAGAAACTGCTAGAATAGTGGAAGGGGATGGGGGAGGGAGTTAGGAGGAGAAAAAGAAAGATCAAAGAAGGAAACAATTCAAATAATACTATGGTAATAGGTAAAGATATCACAAGTAATTTCACTGACTCATGTGGGGGATGAGGAGTCCGGAGTGCAGTGGGATGTGAAAGGAAATAAACCGAGCTGTGTGAATGTACATTTTTATCCCCTTAGAACCTCACTATAACGTATAATTGTAATGCACTGATAAAATGATTTTTTAAAAATGTAATTAAAAATTGTGAGCCAGGTGCAGTGGCATATGCCTGTAAAACTAGTACTTAGGAAGCTGAGTCAGAAGGATTGTAAGTATGAGGCCACCATCAGCAACTTAGAAAAGCCCTGGTTCAAAAAAATAAAATAAAATAAAATAAAGCTATGGGTCTAGTTCAGAGATCGAATGCCTCTTCAAACTTTAGTACAAAAAAAAAAAAAAAACCCAAAATACATGCTTGTTACACACAAAAACACACAAACACACATACCTCAACCTTCTCTCATAATATATTTATGAGCATGCTTAAAAAAAAAAAAATGACACTCTGTAATCCAACACTTCCAAGAGTTTACTCCCACCCCACTAGGAAAACCAGTCTCTACTCAATGCCCCAAGCCTGTATAACTGACCAGTATATTCCCATCTCTAAGTAGTCGAGACTATGCTTCTTTAATGAACAAAACAAGATTTTTTTCTTTTGCTCATCCCACTGCTTCCTTGAGTTTAAAATCTGAGTATTTCTATGAAATAAGCACTCTCTTAGAAATCTCCAACTCGCAGAATAGTTAAATTGCTTGTGTAGTATTATAATATGCCTGGCTATGAAAAGGAATTGGGTGGAGAATTTAGGTTTATATTTCAATAACTGGTATAGGTAACTTTTCTTTTCTTTTTTTTTTTTTTTTCTAGTTAATTTTATATGCTGAGAGAGTTCCAAGAGATACAGGCAAGGTACCGACTAGGAGAAAGAAGATGGACAATGTAATTTGAATGAGAAAGATGTACAGTGATACTTTTCCTTTCAAATTACCTGACAATTCAAGAGACATGGGTTATATATTAAGGAAAGAATGTAGTCCAAGACAGCATATGCCTGCCTGCCTGCCTGGAACTGTCTTAGATAAATGGACAGCTTTCTATATTATGGAAGTTAGATATTAAATTCAAGATAAAGGATTTGACTGACAGATCAGGATCCGAGAAATACCTGGCATATCAATATCTTCATGCAAATTAGGACAGCCATTCTAAAGTCATTAGCTGAACTTTTGGTCAGGGTAGGCCTGTATAAATAAAATTAAGAGAACCAAGGAGCTTATCATTTCCACAAAAATCCACAGATGAGAGAAGCTACCCATTGCAAGCAATACAAACTAAAAATAACTATTAATGAAAATCATTGAAATATTTTTCTCCGTTAATTATTTTATGACACATAAAACCATCAATATCATTTTTTATTTAATAATATGTGTAAAATGTTGTGCCTTGTAATGGTATGCATATTTACATTAAAAAATTAAATTGTTTAGCAATCATAAATGATAGTCATCATCAATGGATCGTAGAATTAAGTTTTTTTCTTTTTTTTTCTTAATATGATTTCTGTCTTTTACATTTTTGCTTTGCTTAAAGTTTGACAATCATATACATAAGAAATATTAATGTTCTAAATATAATTAACACATTTAAATTAGTCTCTACTATGAGAAGCATACTAATCCTTAAAGTTTATTTGTTTTTCTTTGCATTATTCTTTTAAATCCCTGCCATACCCCATCCAAATTTCAGCCAATAGTTTCTAGAATAAAGTCTTCCAATTCTTCAAGTGTTCCATCCATCAATTTTGTTTTTACTTTGAAATATATTGACCACATAAAGTGAGCAGTTACCCACATCTAATCAGACAATCTACTGTGAGCATTATGATATTCTGGCCTCCTTTATATCCTTGGACTAAGCTTAGAGTCTGGTAACTAGAAGTTGCTAGTCTCTCTGGAACAATTCTTTATAAAGGGAATTGATATCCATGTAAATACAGAGTGCTTACTTATACAAGCAGCCATTAACCTTTAAACCTAACCCAGAGCCTCCTGAGCACAATCATTTACCTGGTGTTATCAAGTTAACATCAACTGAACCATTATCATCTTGCAGACTTTGTAGAAAGATTCACCTAAGAGAGTATCTATTTGGCTTTCACAACCTTTGATCTTCTCACCAGCAAGTTATTTTCCCATGGTTCAATAACACAAAAAGGAATGCTCTTATACTGTAAATTTGTGTGCACAAAAAATGTGTGGTGTTCCACTTTCTTGTATAGAAGACGCTAATTTCCCTAGCTGTTAGTAGAATAACTTTCAATGTCTAGATAATGTAGACTCAAAATACTCTAATTTGAAGTATGCAGATAAATTTCTAAATAAATGGTTTTCATTTTTACATTATTTTACATGTAGCAATGTTTCAAATTTGTATGTATGAGTGTTTATGTTTGAATATGAGTTGTACAATTATGCGCTAACCATGTAACAGACTCTATAATAATAAGCAGATCACTAACAAGCACTATTCTTTGACTATAAGAGATGAAAGGGGTTATTGTACCATATATTTCCAAAGGTTTCTATATGGAGTACATAGTTTTGTGCTTTACTTGCAGTGATTTATTTTTCCATCTCACATTACCTTTCTAGAACAGCATCTTCCCAGGAAAACTCAAATAATTCTTAGATTATCATATTTTGATAACATGCTAAAATGATCAAATCAAATGAACAAATTTAATCACATATGAAAATGATGTTTAGATATCCAGATTCAATAATAAAAGAATTCCACATAAATCTACAGCTACTTCAGGAATCTTCAAACAATCTTGATTTTTATCTGCATTATATTTTCTCCTCAACCATTTGAATTGGCCATTCAGTTTAAAATAAGTTGGTCAGAAACCCAAGTGAAAAATGTACTGATCTACATATCCTTACCTCCAAATAACCAATTTCTAAGAGCTAACTGAGGTTGATTTTTCTATTCATCCCTCTAACTATTTTCTAGTAGATTCTCATCTTCTTTCCTATGGTTTATTGCAACAGTCTAACTTGTCTAGTCTTGAAAACTTCCAGATATGAACAGACAATTTGCTGAAGAGGAAACTAAATGGCAAATAAGCACATGAAAAGATGTTTAACATTATCCAACATCGGAAAATGTAGAAACCATTACAACATATCACTAAACACCTATCAGGATGGCCAAATGAGATATTGTATAAAGATGACATAATGACAAGGATACAGAAAAATTGGATTACTTATGCATTGCTTCTGGGTATGTAAGATGGTAGGGTCACACTTAAAGAAAGCACTTTGGTAGCTTGTTAAAAACTAAATATGCCACTTATGTAGAATATAGGAAATGAACTTCTGAAAATTTACACAATGAGAAATAGAGGCATGTATTCACAAAACCCTGCACATAAATGTTTATAGATGCTTTATTCATTTATGGCTAAAACCTGGAAACAATCAAGATTCTTTTAGTAGGTAGCTGGTTAAACAGACTGTGGTATATCCATATCATGGAATACTATTTCATTATAAAATGGAATGAATTCCTGATACATATAACTACCTAGATGAATTGCCAAAGAATCATAGTGAGGGAAAAAGGGCAATTCTCAAAGGTTACATAGTGTGTGGAACTATTTATATAACACTTTTGAAATGACAAGAGTATAGAAGTAAAACAGATAAGTTGTTGATAAAGTTTAAGGATCTGGAGAGAGGAAAAAGTGAAACAGGAAGTTGCTGTGAGTATAAAACGACAATGCAAGGGATTCCTCTAGTCATGAAATTGTTTTGCATCTTGACTGTGTGAGAGATGAACAAATATATACATATGATAAAATTGTGTAAAATAATTACACATACAAATTAATGTAAGTGGAATTGGAGAAATCTGAACAATCTTGGTGTGAAAGAGAGAGAAACTATTGCAGTAGGGGAGAGGGATGAAAGTGATCTCTGCTAAAACAAAAGGCAAAAGAATCTTTAAATGCTTGGTAAGCTATTATAAAAGTACCAGAAGAAGTTGGTAGTGAGATTGGTCAACGTGTAAATCACCCAGGTTTGCAAATTAGCACTTATCTGAATTGGGCTCCTATCCTCCATCAGTGATTGGGAAATGGAAACTCAAAGTTTCTTGTTTAAATTTCAAAGAATGTTACCCAGATCCTCCAGAAAGATAGGCCTGGGTTAGAGAAGATGCACATCTCAAAGGAGGATAGAAGTAATTTACAACTCCAAGTTTTCTAAAGTATGTGCTCTAAGAAAATAGAAGTCAGGGCCCAAAAATTTAGCCACCATGGGGGAAGGCTGAGGCTATCTTGATGATTTTCAATTCATTCCTCACAGAGCAGCAGGTTTGTCTGTCATGAATCCACATGTTCAAGTCTTAGGAGGAACATCTGATAGAAGATTGGATCCATCAAGCATACATTCTTTCCAGAATGTTTTGTTTATATCCTCTATTAATAACATTTATATTGTTGATTGCTCTATTTGGTAATTGTCTATGCACATTTCTGTTCCCTTCACTCTACTGTAAACTCATTGAAAATGAGCACTGTGCTTTACAATTGAGTTCTTAACTTAGCATAAAGCAAATACTTACATATAATTTGTTCATTCACTGAACAAATATCCATCAGATATCAAAATGTGTCAGATGCTTAAGAAATCTCTTTTTTCTATTTTCCCTCTCAGGACCTCTCATAGTGTTTATACAATTTATATTTCAAAATTAAATATTTGCACATAGTTGTTATTTTTCTAGGTAATTAAAAAAATAAAACTGTGCGTGTCTACTCCATTCAAGACATCCAACATAAAGTTGAAGTATTTTTTTCCTCCAAACCTCCTCCTTTTACTTGAATATATGTTGTAGTTCACAGTACCATCATTCACTTAATTTCTCAAGCCAGAAAATAAGGAGTAAACCTTCTTTCTTCTTCAGCCCTCATATAGATTCCATGAGAAGGTTATCACTAAAGTGTTCCACATTTATATCTCTCCTTTTATGTGCCTGAAGCCAATGTTGTAGTTCATTGATAATCTATTAAAAAGTAATTCTTCGAGCCGGGCGTGGTGGCGCATGCTTGTAATCCCAGCATTCGGGAGGCTGAGACCAGAGGGTCCGGGTTCGCGGCCAGCCTCAGCTACCTAGTGAGGCACTCCGCAACTTAGTGAGACTCGGTTTCAAAATAAAGAATAAAAAATAGGGCTGGGGGTGTAGCTCGGAGGTAGAATGCCCCTGAGTTCAATCCCCAGTACCGCAAAAAAAAAAAAAAAAAAAAAAAAAGTAATTCCTCAGATTCCACCGATCTAGATCTATTGTCTATGCTCCAATCAAATAATTTTTATGAAGTATAATCTAATCTTGTCATCATTTAACTAATATATTTCAGAGTAATCTCTTTCCTCCCTTCCCAATATAAAATAATAAGCTCTATAATTCTTAGTGTACAATGACCTCCATGATTCAGCTCCTTCCTCATTGTCTAGAATCATATTTCCTTACTTTATGCATCCTTTACTCCAGAAAAAATAGTTGATATTCCTAGATACTTGTATGAGACGGCAAACTTGCCTGTGCCTTAGTAGTTTTGTACATACCATTTATTTCTCTCCCTGCCTTCCCCACCATCTCCTATCCCTACTCTCAATAGATTAAGCTAATTAAGCCTCAAAACAGAAACTCACCTCCCATGGAAAAACTTTCTCTGGCCACACCCTTTTCTTTAGTTGATTTATGTTTGTGTTTCTGTATATGTATCCCAAAGTAATAACTAAGCCATTGTCACAAGAAATTATACATAGAAAAACAAGAGAAAAACCACACTTACAAAGTTAACTTGGAGAAGCACATGCAGAATATATCCTAGTATTTGCTTTTAAAAGTAGAAACAGAATTGAAGGAGGCTTTATCCATGCTTCAGTGGTGTGCAAAGGATTATTTACACTAACATTTAATGAAAAAAGTCAGAGGCAGTCTATTGTAGTCCTTTTCTTAACAATGTCAATCATTTTAAGTTACTAAAGGTGTAAAAAGCAGTCAGGTTTTCAAAATCAGGGCCAAAACCATTGAAAGGACTTGAATAAAGAGTGTTCATTATAACATTGTGCCATAAAAATATGCAATTCAGATTTCATTTTGCACAATGTGTAAAGAAAATAGAATATTGCTTGCATAATTCATTTCATAGCTATAACATTATTTGTGATAGATGAATAAAACTAGAAAACTTGGTTTATGACCATTTGTCTTGTCTGAATATCAACTAAAATACATTTATGTTTATAACTAATATTGCTGCTATTTTATACAGAAAGTCAAGTGTGGCTAAATTGCCTGGAGAGGTGAACGGAAAATTTGTAATTTCATTGACCTAGTTACCTACCTAAAGAATCACTTTGAGTTCTAAATTCAGGATAGATTATTTATACTTATCAAATTAACCAGTTTAGAGGTGAATGTCTACTCTGTGAACATAACTCAGAAATAAATATACACATATAAATAATTTAAAAATTTTTGTACTGTCTCAAATATCTATGTTCCTGATTTGATAACTAACTTAACAAAGAGAAAAGAAGTTACCAAACACTTGCTTATGGGTACTTGATCAGAAATATTGAAATTTAGACAGGTATAATATCCTTAACAATGCCCTTTCAAACTATAATGAGAAAATGTAAACAAGTGAGTAAAAATATCTGTATTTGAAAAAAATAAAATATGTGATTCTTCAAACTATTTTGCTATTTCCTAGAACACAGGGCATTTGTGCATTTTTTCCTAAATAATTATTCTTAGAATTTAAGTTTAATCCATTTATAAAAAAGAATATTTCATAGCCTGGTGTAGTGGTACACACCTGTAATTCCAGTACTTGGAAGGTTTATAAAGCAGGATTATAAATTTTAGGCCAGCCTTAGCAACTTTGCAAGACCCTTAGCAACTCAGTGAGACCCTGTTTTAAAATAAAAATATCTCAGAGATAGAATGCTCCAGGTTTCCATTCTCAGAACCTCCTCTCCCTTAAAAAAAGATAATTCATGATTTATCATACAAAGTTACATTCAAGTACAGAGATTCTTGAGAATGAAAATATTTCAACAAGAAATTCCACTTTATGCAGAGAGCATCATATACAAGCAATTATTTACTTTTTTGCTTGTTACATTATTTTTCAAATACACTTAAAGTGTTTGCTAAGTTTCTAAAATCTCTATTTCAGCAATCTAAATAATAATAAATGTGCATGAACAATCAATATTATTATTATGTCAAGAGAAACACAATGTAATCAAAGTATGATAGAAATTTGTTCTGGACACAGTACCCCCTGCCCCAAGAAACAAAACAAAACAAAACAAAAAAAGAAAAACAAGAATCTGGAGGTGCAATATCTAACAAATTCCAAGGCAGTGCTACATTTCTACTTTAGGAAAAGATGTATGTTCCTGCACCTTGATTTTACAGGGTTCATTCCTTCATCATTCCTCAAACATAGGCCTTTGAAAAATGCTTTCTTCGAGATTTTGCCAAGACTTCTGTCCTTTGCAAAGCCATCCTTTCACCTTCTAACTAGTATTGAGTTTTATTAATTATGCACCTCTGAATCACGAAGGATGGAGTGAGAGCTACAGACACAATAAAGCATGTTTTTGTTTTCTTTCTTTCATATTTACATCATTACAGTCCACAATTTTGTAAAACATCATTTGTTCTGCGTTCTTAACTAGGTGTTAATGTCCTGAAAGTGTTGGATATGTGTTTTATTTCTTTTATATTTCCATAAGGATTAGCAGTACCCAGACTTCACTCTCATGTCCATCGTTATATATTTTTTGTATTGCCCTTACCATTTTCCCCTGAAGTGATCTTTTTCACCCATTTATGTACTTCCTTTTGTTCTATCTAGAATGTGAGCTCATAGAATGCAAGGATCTTGTCTTTCTTGATCTCAGAAGGTTCAAAACCAATCAGAAACTTGGTGAGACCCCTAGCAACCTGGTGAGACACTGTTTCACAATAAAAAATAAAACAGTTTTGGGAGTGTAGCTTGGAGCTAGAGTTCCCCTGGGTTCAATACCTAGTACCATACATACACACACACACACATACATACATACATACATATATACATACATAAATGTTTCTCAATTTCTAGAACAGTTCTTGACTTAGAGAAGGCCCTTACATATTTGTTTATTTGTTGAGAGCATGAATGATCAGAGTTGTGATTCTGTCATCACTTATACCTAATGATCATTCTGAGCACAGCCTGCAAGACAAGTGTTCTGGAAGTTCAGGAAGTTAAAGTACTGGAAAGAGATCCCAGAGAGTGGAATCAGTAGAAGCACCCTCAAACAAAATAACCCTGTCAAGTCAGCGACGTGGGCAAACCTCTGACCCTTCTCTAGCCTCAGTTTCCTCTTTTCTGAAGTGGAGCTACTAATATTGCATTTTCTTTACTCATAATCTTGAATGATTGGTATGTAGAAGTATTGGATCATGTAAGAGATTCAAAGCAGCCACACAGCGGGATGAGCTTGGCACCTGCACACACTGAATCTGCTTCTCCCAGACTGATGCTCTTCAGACTTTAACAGATGCTAACAACTAGACTTTGTCTATATGTATAAATAAAATAGAGTTATTCTCTAGAGATTTACAAAAGGTAATGAATGTATATGTGAAAATATCAGGCACATATTTAAAGTTTTTTAAAAAATCAGTATTTGATTTCTGTCTATAGATGGCAGCATTGTACCAAATCTTACAAAAAACTATAACATTGAAAAACTTATCTGTATACTAAATACCATGTTCTCTTAATAGTACACGGAAATTATTTAAGAGGAACTATAGCATCAATAGAAGATGAACAAAAATATCTTTTTTTTTTTTAAATCCCCTGCCGCCAGTCTCAGTCCTTTATTCACTGAACTAAAGGGCTTCTTCAGTTTGCCCAGCATGGGAGTCTTTGTCATTTTAACTGGATGTCACAATAGATACTGATAAAAATAAAACTCTTTTAAGATAATAGCAACTCAAAACAATACCAAGAAAATGCCCTGCCTTTCACTAGTGGCTATTAAAAATGGATTAATACATGCATGCAGTTCTCTTTTATTTGTTTAAAAAATTAAAATGACTGGAAAGCACTCACATACAGAAACCTTTCATAAGGGAAGAAAGGGAGAAAGTAAAGAAAGGAGATTTCCAGATTTAGACACAGAAGACAAAGCAAGCCAAGAGAAATGGGCCCATGGGAGACAAGAAAAGCTACAAGATGAGATTGAACTGAAGAGAAATATAATAAATCTAAACAATGCCTCAGACTGCCTATCAGAGCACAAAACATATTTTGGCCAGGTATTGAATTTTCTGTCCATAAAATTCTTTATCACATGTTGAATCATATTAGTTCATGTTTTTCCCTTCCTATATTAAAAGCTTATTATAAATACTTTGGAAAATCATGCCTATGTCAATTGTGTGATAGAAATATATTTCTATTTTTAATCATGAGAAATAGAAGCTGTAAACAATTTATCTGTTATACAACATTTAAAATCAGAAAATTATCCTTTGGTATTGAAAATACTTTATCATTTAGTTCATATAATTTAGAGATAAGCATACATTTATTTAAGAAAAAAAATTTTTAAGAAGAGGAGAGAGAGAGAGAGAGAAAGAGAGAGAGAGAGAAAATGAGAAAGACACTACACAACTGTCCAATATAACCAAACATGGTGGAGGACTATAGAAAGGAAATTTGGTTACAGCACATCACAAGGTTCAAAGCAAATTTCCAGAACAACTAACAGATGTGGGATTTCTTCACATCGGGGGTAGGTCTCTTTGGATTGGCTTACTTGGCTCTTTGACTCTAAAAACCTCTAAGTCCTGTAAATCCTCCAGAGCCTACCATCTACTTATATTGGATATCTTGCATTTCTACTCAATAAAAACTACTTTATTACTTAATGACTTGACCTAGGAGTCTTTGAAGACTAAGTTCTGTTCTACTGAAAATAAATTTAAAATGTTGCTTTGCTTTCACCATGGTTCCCAAATTGGTCCTTTATTTTTCATCTTATCATTCCACAAATGTCTCTATTCAAGTTTTCTTGAATAAATACATTTTTATCAACCCAGCAGCACAGATTGAGAAGGCCTTTCCCCTCAGTAATTTGCTTTCTTACTTTACCCTATGGTGAAACTTTTCTGATACAAAAAATATCATTCACTTCATGTGATCAATTCCACAAGTTTATAATTATATTAACTCATTGAGAATGAAATAGATAGTGTCAGATTTTAGCATTCCCTCCAAGAGGAAATAAAATTAACAGGCTCAGAACAATATTAAGAATATTTTAAAACTACTAGATTTTAAACAAATCTTAAATAGTTTATTGATCACAAATTTAGGCATTTAAATTTGTATTTTACAAATTACAGTCTACCAAAAATATTTTTATTAATCCTGCTTCAAGATCTTGGTGATGATTGCAATGATCTTTTTGGAAACTACCATGTATCATTGAAAAATAATCTCCAATGATGTATAGTTATAATGCACCAATAAAAGTATTAAAGATAATATTCTGAAAAGGAAAACCTCAAAAACTTTGTCCTTTTTGAACACAAATATTATTCAGTTGACTGAAAAAGACAGGATTCAAAATGAATGGTATGGGATACGTTTATGTTTTAAAGCTATCTCCCCAGAGCTAATTCAGAGAGATAAATTACCTACATTTTTATATTTACATTGAGATATTGTTACAAGGAATACAGTTATATAGAATATTATTTTCAGAAAAGTGTTTTATTAGGGACATTTATTATTATTTGGAGTCCTGTTATTATTTGGAGTTAGAAAATAATTAAAATTCTTGCTGAAATTATCAATGCAAAAATATTTTAGACTTTTCTCATTGCCTTTTATCACTTTAAAAACAATTAGAAATTTGAGTCTCTACAGTATTTGGAAAACATAAAACTATTTAAAGATAATTCTTAAAGTTAGTTTCATAATTTTCTACTTGCAATCTCTGGTAAAAATTAAGTCACCAGTTCACATGACTAAATCACTTTCTGAGTGAATTGTTAATTACTAGATACACAATAACAGATATATAATGAAAATTATTTCTGAGGCAACTATGTCCAGATAATTCAACCTCCAAATATAAGTGCTTTATTTTATTGCCCTATTAGATGAGAAAATAATCTTTCCTGTTTAATGAATAGCAAGGTGTACTGAAAAGAAGGTGCTATTGTATATATGATCAAATGTCTTTGTATTAGAGCTAGCCTATGAATCAGACTGCAAATACAATGATTGCACAAATGTTTAAATGTCTTCTTTCCATTAACAGAAATGATGAAGACCCCAGAAGGCTAAATGATGAAATGGGGGTGGGGCATGGGGAGGAGCATAAATGCTAATCTAAAATTCATCGTGCAGACTGCTGCATATCTCAAAAAGCTGTTATACGGATAGCAAAATAGGAATCAGAAGTTGAACAGGGTGCATTTCAAAAGCCAATGTAGCTGAAATTAAAGTGCCAAGAATCAGCCCTTTGATATGTGGTATACCTTCTCAGGAGGAAAAAATGGAGAAGATATTCTAACATAAAAAAGTCATCATTGCAGTACAAGGTATTAAAAATTGCTAATTAAAAGCACATAAAATTATAGCTCATATGGTTCTGTCTTTGAGAATTTAGGTGTAGGCTATGGTTCTTTTAAAAATATCTGTTACCAGGAGAAGCTAAGAATATTCAGATCCTGAAATTAAGATCAATTTTTGCATTCTCATTTCTTGCTACATGCATAAATGCTGCAGTTCCATTATGAGAAATATACTTACCTTCAATGCTTATATAATAAAGTCATAATATCAGATCAGTTGAATTTGCAGTAATATACATGTTTTAACTTTACAAGAAATAATTCTACAATTACAAATCAATTAAGTATGTTACTAGGTTCATAGACAAAATTCATGAACTGATTAGGAATTCTACTGTTTTCTTAATCTCTTAAAACATCGTGGGCATATTCATCTTGCCAATGACAACAATCTGAAATCTCAAGGCTTTTTTATACAGATAGTTTGAAATGCGGTCTCATTCTTTCAGACATTTTACCATTTTTCTTAATTTTATCCCATAATAAAGCATTAACATTTGGGCATGCAAGGGATGAAGCATTATTAATTTATATGAGGTTGGTATTGTGTATTCACTCCAATACTTGAAATGTCCCCTTAGATATTTAGATGTTTGGAAGATTCATTCTTCCTTAAAGTTTGTTTCTTGGTGTGACATTTAACATTAGTAATCTATTTTGGTTTGTTCTAGTTTTGGAGGACCTAGTAAGGGGGCACAGTCTGAAACAATTGCCCCCTACAATTTTTTTTTTAGCAACTGAAAAGAAAGGCAGCAACTGGAAATTGCCCTTAGCAGTGGTGTCAAGACTGATTCACAGAGGAAAGAGAAGCTGAGTTGTTTCAGAAGGTAGGAGAATTTTGTCAGGCAAAAAAAGATGGTCAGAGAATTTCATCATGGGGAACAAAAAAGTCACTGGCATGTGAATCAGTCATAAAAAATTCAGTGTTACTGTATCACAAGAAATAGGAGAGGGCATTTGGCAAAGATAAAGTTATACAGATATGTTGGAACTAGAGTTTTAAGAATTTCATGTGCCAGGGAAGAGGAAGGGGCCAAGTAATTAATATTAAAGAAAATTGCCAAAATAAAATAAAATAGGTGCTAGAAATAAGACATTTTGCATCCATTTTCTTAAATAGCACATAGTTAAAAATTAGTTAAACATACAATATCTTGGGTTTAGATAGTTCAGTATGCTCAGTTTATAAGAATATTGAGACATTCATAGAAGTAATGGATACTCTCAATACTTGAAAGTTACTTTTGAAAGAACTTGGACTAGAACTTGTTAGGACAATATAATAGGATCACAATAAAGCCAGTTCCAGTAAATGGGCACAACAACTTTATACCCCTGCCCTCCCTAGGAGGCAGCTCTTTCCCCTGGAATAATATAACCAGATAACAGGATTGACTCAGAATTATAAATTTTAGTTTATGATAAAGACTTACACGTACATCTTACTACATCTCCTTTTCTGCTCTTCATCATTAGTCTACAGGAAAACTACAGTCATATTTCAGGGTCATTTAGTTTCACTTCTAACAGGCACCAAAATACTATTTACTATTTAACATGCAATTCTCTTGATGGGTTTTTAGATCTTCATTTGTAGCTTCTATATATTGTAGTGTTTATCCCATGGACTTCAATGGGACACACACACACACACACACACACACACACACACACACACACACAAACACACCCTCTAATATATTCTTTGGTTTCTAGGCCTATATTTTCCAGCAGATGCTGAGGTCTTTGAGAGAAGAAAGGGATCTGTGACTTGTCATTGTATTCCCAGCATGGCAAATAATAGACACTCAGTAATAAAACCTGCTAAGTAATGAGCATACAGTCATAAGTAACATAAACGAAAAATTGCACTGAGTAGTTTTAAATGGAAAAGGAAGACTTTATTCAAGACTATTGCAAAAGGAAAGCAAGCAGCCAGGCGTAGTGGCGCATGCTTGTAATCCCAGCATTTGGTAGGCTGAGACCAGAGGATCTAGCTTTGCGGCCATCCTCAGCTACCTAGTGGGGCACTCCACAACTTAGTGAGACCTTGTTTCAAAATAAAGAATAAAAAATAGAGCTGGGAGTATAGCTCGGAGGTAGAATGCCTGAGTTCAATCCCCAGTATAGAAAAAAAAAAAAAAAAAGAGGGGGAGCAAGCATCTTAACAATAGATGTTTTTAAGTGCTGGCATGAGCTACCAGGAAAGTACTGAAACATATTCTGAAGGGGAGGTTGGTCAATGTGGTTAGGCCACCTGAATTCACTAATTAGTGCTCATCAAAGGTAGGTTCCTACCCTCCCACAGGGACTACTACAGGGAGATAGGAGTTCTCTCATTCTTGGTGATAGTATTTCAAAGGGATGGCTCCTAAGTCCTAGAGAAAGATAGTTTGGTTGAAAAAAATGGCATCTTAAAAAGGTAGAGAAAGAATTAAAAATCGTATTTTTTAAATTAGAACTAGAAATTAAACCCAGGAGCATTCTAACTCTGAGATATACCCACAGTCCTTTTTATTTTTTTTTCATTTTGAAACAAGGCCATGTTAAGTTGCTGAGAGTTTTGCTAAATTGCTGAGGATGGCTTTGAACCTATGATTTGCTTGTCACAGCCTCCCAAGTACTGGGATTACAGGTGTGTACCACCGCTCCATGAATAACTTTAAATTTTCTAAAATAAATGCTCTATTAAAATGGAAGTCAGAGGCCTATATGAGGAAGAAACCTGTATGCTGTCAGTCAAATTGAGAGGAATATTAGGGCACAGTGAGTCATGCTGTTTCTGTGGTTCTTTTTGCATTAAATTTAATACACATGGAAGAAAAATAAAAATATATAAATATAAAGCAAAATAAAAACTTATTGAGAATTCCCAGAAACATCTGGAGAAAGAAATGTAATAAAACATTAAATTTACCAGACATGGTATCACACATCACATATCTGTAATGCCAGCATGTAGGAAGCTGAGACAGAAGGATCACAGGTTTGAGACCAGCCTCAGCAGTTTAGACTGTCAGCAACCTATCGAGATCCTATTTCAAAACAAATAGTAAAAAGGGTTGGGGGTATAGCTTGGAGGTATAATGCCCCTGGGTTCAATCCCCAGTACCACCAGGGGAGAAAAACATTCAATTGTTACCACTTAAATGGGGTGTAGGCCTAAAGATTGTGTTACCTCAAAAGCTCATAATATTTGAGATGCATGTTTATGAAAACAAGTATGTCATATAATGAGTTAAGTGATGTAGAAATACAGATCAACTATTCAATTCTATGATGTTCAAAGAAAATGAATGTTCTATGTTTTTCTATAATTGGTCTTATACTTCACAAGCATGTGAGGGAGGAAAGATATCAAATTAGATGATGTTTATAATCTACATTGACAACAGCAATTCAAACTTTTCTTTGGATAGTCAGGTATTTGGAAGATTCACTCTTTCAGAAACTGATCTCTTCTCTCTATTAAATGTAACATCTGGTAAAAAATGAATAAGATGGGCAGTAAGGATAAGTGTGGCTTAGCGTGGGTTGCTCATTAAAATTACATGACCATGGCTTAGCAAGTAGTCCACCAGGAAACATGGCTTTACTTCCCACCCTAACCAAGGCACTGATCCTTTCACTCTAGTGTTGAAGTTCCTGACATCTTTCATCCCAACTGCAGACATGCTTTAGTTTATTGACCCTCTTGAAAACTCCGTGTCCCTCACAAGGCAGGAAAAATGCCCAGGATCCTTGTACATTATTCACACATTGATCTGTTCTACTTTCCACAGCCACTCAACACTCTCCCATCCATTCCATGCTATACTGAGATGAAGACTAGAGCCACATGCTGAGTTTATGTCTATGGGAAAACAGGTTCTAAGTTGTTAAATAATTGTAGAATGGAATTCATGTATAAGTAGGTGATTATTTACCTTCAAATACAACCAGATATTTTATTTTATTTATTTATTTATTTATTTATTTATTTATTTATTTATTTATTTATTTATTTATTTTTTGCGGTACTGGGGATTGAACTCAGGGGCATTCTACCTCTGAGCTACACCCCAAGCCCTATTTTTTATTCTTTATTTTGAAACCGAGTCTCACTAAGTTGCGGAGTGCCTCACTAGGTAGCTGAGGCTGGCTGCGAACCCGGATCCTCCGGTCTCAGCCTCCCAAATGCTGGGATTACAAGCGTGCGCCACCATGCCCAGCTACAACTAGATATTTTAAATGCATAAAAACATTTATTCATTTATTTTTATACTTTTATTGATGTATTATAGACTCACATCATAATATAGTTTATAATGATAGTGACAGCACTCGGTGGACTTTCCCCCAGCTCCCTCCCTACTCTCCCATTTCCCATACAGGATATTGACATTGGTATTGGTATTTTTACATATGTACGTATTGTCAGTGGAAGTAATTCCTTCATTAATCCTACTCTCTGCAAACACACACACACACACACACACACACACACACACACACACACACACACCTTTCCCTAGACCACCTTCCTCGCTCCACTGAAGTTTTTCCTCCATTATCTGAAGTCCTTCTGGTATCCCGATTACTCCTTTGTTGATGCATATGAGAGAACTCATATAATCCTTCACTTTCTTCGACTGACTAATCTCATTTAACATAATGTTCTCAGGTCCATCCGTTTTCCTCCAAATGTCATTATTTTATTCTTCTTCATTGCTGAGAAGAATTCTATTGTGTGTATACCATAATTTTATAATCCATTCATCTGTTGATGGACACTTGGGTTCGTTCCATAATTCGGCTATTGTGAATTGTGCTGCTATAAGCATATATATATATATATATATATATATATATGCATATATATGTATATATATGTTATAATGTTCTATAAAATTCTAATTTCAGTCCTTTTGTAAAGATACCCAGGAGTATCATATGGTGGATCAATTCTCAGTTTTCTGAGGAAACTTTACACTATTCTTCATAGCAGCAGTACTAAATTGCAATTCTACTAAGAGTGTAGAATTGTTCCTATTAAACTATATTGAGATTCCATCTAACCCTAATCAGAATGGCAATCATCAAGATGTAAAATAACAATAAATGCGTAATTTTTTAAAATTTTGTGGTACTGGGGATTGAACCCAGAGGTATCTACATTTGAAATAGATCCCTAGACCTATTTAATTACCTTTTTGGAAACAGGGTCTTCCTGGATTAATGAGAGTCTCATTACTTGCTGAGGCTATTCTCGAATCTGCAATCCTTCTGTTTCAGCCTCCCAAGTACTGGGATTACAGGCATGTACCACAATGGCTGGCTATAGAAAAACATTTAAAAGAGTGTACTCCTGACACTCCTGACTGGAAATACCAGAAAATTAGATTACTAAGGGACTCACAGGTAACAAATGTCACAAGTGGCATACAATGCTAGGAATTCTGAGTTTTCAATATATCAATTTAAATTTATTTTTGTATTTGCTTGTTATTCTGATTTTTGTTTGAAAATATAACTTTATGTAAATATAATTTTATGTAAAAATATAGTTTTATGTAAAAATATAATTTTATGTAAAATTAAAACATTACAAATATTTATATAGGATGTCATTTATCTTAACTATAAAGAGATTGAATTTTAAAAAGTATCTCAAATGATTAGCAGCTAGCACACAAAATTTATTTATGTTGATATGAAAATTAGCATACATGTAGTCCTTACATCTCTAATGTATTCTCTAGAGAAACTTACTGAGATAAAAATGTCTTTGATAAAGTTAAAGTAAGTGAAATAAGGTGTTCATGGCCATCTAACCAATGGAATGTGGTAGTAAGGTTGAAAAAGAGCTCAATAATTACCTCAAGTAGTAAACCCATAGTAATCCAGAAGTATTTTGTGGCAGCACAACCTAAGTTATTGCTCATGTAATATTTTTCACATTACACCATGTTCCTACACTTTTCATAAACTGAGGTGTGTTAAATCATTTTATCACTTAAAATAATTTATTTTAAGGCCAGGGACAGCTATAGTTGTCTTGCATATATTGGAGATGTATCATGATAAATTAAGAAACATGCATATGTTGGTCTAAAGTAGTTTAATTCGTTGCTTAATCTATTTCAAAATGGCTTATATCCAACAATCTCTTTAACTTTGTACTATGAATCCTGGCGAAAGAAAGTTATAGTTTTCCAAAGCATTTTTTATATAATTGAGGAATTGAAATTGTGGCCAAGAAATGAAAATGGAACCCATCCAGTTATGATTCTAATGACACATATACTATTGCATTAGCTTAGTGTACATAACTCATACATCTAAGGGCCTAATGTTATGGCCTCTTAGCAGTTTGACATTTCCCCCCTCATTTTGAAGTTCTCCTTGATTATGGAAACTTCACTTCATAGCTAGGCTTCAGGAAAAAAAGTGACACAGCCTAACCTAGAATATCAGACTCATATTTTAAAAACATCAAATCGGTTCCTAAGACATGTGCTAAATTAAATGTTTTATTATTTAGGATATCATTTCATTTAGCTGTAGAAAACCAGGGTGACTTAAGTCTTTGGATATTTAGAAAATCCTCCTAAATATGCAACAGTATAGTAACGATAACAGTTTATTGCAACCATTTAATTAAGAATAACAGCTTTTTCAAACTCTAGAATCCAATCCAAACATAAATGCATGGGATTTGATAACTAGAGAATTGTCTTTGAAAGGAAGGATGACATGATAGCTAATGCATGCACATGGAAACTAATTAGATTTTTTAGCTAATGAATCCCCATTTAAATAAATGTGATTCAATAAATAATGGATCCCCATGGAAATGAATAGAATTGGATGACTAACACACCCCACTGAAATGAATGTGATTCGATAGTTATCGCATCCTCATAAATGTGTTAGATTGAATCCCATTCATTTTAATTGCAATAAATTAAAATAGCTTTTTTTCATGGCCTTTTGGCTAAGATCAAATGCTTTGTCCTCTATTTGAGGACTATATTCTACCCAAGCAGGCTACCTAGGCTTACTGATTGAATAGACTCTTCCTTCTCTAGCTACATGATCTATAAGCTATGCATGCTGTTCATTTCAGTAGGGATGAATCACTACTTACATCCATTTATTTCAATGGAGCATTTGTTGTAAATCAGACTCCATTAATTTCAATGAAGAATTTGTTTGCTATCACAAAGAGAACCATCTAAACAATATATTTAAGTGCCACTAGGTTCAAGAAAAATGAAAAGCATATTTGCATATCCAAAATCAAAGATATAATGTGTACCTTTTGCTATATATACTTAAATGAAAATATCAAATTTTAAGAAAAATAAAACAGTAAGCAATATACTTTATTAACAAATGTGAAACTGACATATGGACTTGTGAAAAGTAGATTTTTGAAAAGGAGAGGCATGATTGAAAAATAATAATGTACTCCAGAAAAAAAACCCCACATTTTGGAATATTTATATTCACTTAATTATATTTGTGTTTTAGATCTTCCCATTCAGTATGCTCTGTGGGGTCTGTCATGTATTTTATTTACCAAAAATATACAGTATGAGGAATAGAAAAGATTTGATTAAAATCTGTCTTAATCCACTGCTTTAAAGTATTTCAATTATATGAGAAGATAAAAAAGACAAAAATCCAGTGTGACTAAATTCAGAGTTTAAAGTGTATTATTTAAACAATAGACTGAAAAATTCCAGTAATGATATTTATTTTAGCTAACCTGCCCACAAAAACAACCACAAAAATTATTATGAGTTCCAACAGAATTGCTTTGTCAGAAACTTTAACAAAGAGGTATAATATAGTTTAAAATTGACTCTGGATAAACTGTTTCCTAAAGCCCTAGGAATTCTAATTTCTCTTTATCTCCAATTTCTCTCTCTTTAAAATTGATTTTATGAAACAATTTAAATTTATTTAAAATAAATGTGGTTTTAACAATACTTTTGTTATTATTAACACACGTATAATATTGTCAGTAAAAAGGTGTCATAGGCATAAAATATTTCATATAGCACAAAGTTTGCTGTCATTAAATACATATTGTACTATAATTTAATCAGTAATTCATATAAGAACCATTTCAAGAATTAAAGTAAACCAGAAATTCTAAGTTTTCACTGCTATCGGCTTCTCAATACTTTTAAGACAAATCTCAACTGGAAAGTTTCACATTATATTTTAAAATATGTAATTTTAATAATTTTTCTTATATACTAAAATTTACCAAAAGCATAAAAAACGGATAAATTGATTTAAATTCATGTGATTAAAAACTATTGATGACTCTTAATTTCAACTAAATGCTGTCTGAATTCTTGAATATAGCATTCAAGAATTTTTATTCTTTCATTGGTTACAGTAAAAAATAAACTACATATTTAGAGATAAGGAAGAGTAAAAAAAATAGAAATCAAAATTCTTTACAAGTATCAGAAAGAAATGTAACTGGAAAGTTATCTATAATAAAATTAGCTTCTCTCTACAATTGGAAGGGAGATTGTCAACCAAACTAACAACATTTTTTCAAAAGTAATGTAATTACAATTGTTCTAATATATATTACATTTAGATAAGTACAACCATACTTAACTGGGACCTCTTAGAAATTATCCAATTTTGGATCATTTTGAACCTGAGATTGTATAGCATCTCAGATCTTGAATCCATTGATGATAATGATAATGAAACATACAGCTAGAAAACACACACCCACTCACACACACATACACACACACACACACACACATAATGGGTAGCATAGCAAAAGGGTGGGAACATAAACTTAGAACTACTTTCACAGATTCAGCTTTGCCATTTACCTTCTTTGTGATTCTTAGTGGAGAACTACCCTCTCTGATCACAGCTAATTTATCTGTAAAAGAGAAATGATGATAATAAATACCTCTTAGCATCATAGACAGGTTATATTAACTAATGTTGGAAAATACTTAGAAATGTACTTGATGCTTAGTCAGCACGTTTACAGAACATTACACCTAATAAAAGGATATAGAGAAATCCCTTGAAAATCAATTTATTTTTAAAAATAAATTACATTCGATCGAATGTTAAAACTCATACCTACTAGAACAATGCTAGTTTGAGTACCCAAGTAAAATACTGGAAATTCATTCTGGTTTTTGTTTCTTTCACATAATTAATTCTAAATTATACAGAATTTAAACTGATTAAATTCATGGACTGACTAATACCCTGGATAGACAATATATAGTATTGATACTCAGACAAGTAATCATATTTAAGGAAGGCTAGAAGAAGATACAATAAGAAATATTATTCCATAGTAAAACAGAAATTGACCCATGATTTTGCAACTTTTACACCATCTTAACAATTCCTTATCTTTCAAAAACTGTAGGCACTTACACACTTACTTGTAAGTTGAAGTTCTTACTTTGATTTTTATTTTTCTCTCTCTATTCAGGGATATCTGACATGGAGCCATGCTCTTGTTTTTTGTGGGGTTTTTTTGTTTTGTTTTGTTTTTCTCTTTTTAATCTAATTCTAGTAAGTAACGTGGAGGGTTGTTAGACCAATGATATACATATGGTGCTGTCAGTTTAGGAAATGATGGACAACAAAAAAAACTGGCCAGTAAATGGAAACACACCAGTTGGTACTTTGGTTTTGATAACATCATTTAGCTTAAAGTGGAAAATTGTTATTTCACACTAGAGGGGATTTCTGATTTTAATTTGGCCTTCCCAAAAAGGTGAGAAGCTTCATTAAAGATATCCCTCTGTTCATTAATTAATTGATAAGCAGTTGTAATAAAGTGCTTAGAGGATTGGTTGTCATTAGGAATTTCTCTTGAGGCAACATTTCAGTAAGAACAAACTATCAACTAAGGAATATTCTAAAGCAGTGTTTAATATGCACAAAGAGTAAGGCCAGAGGAAGTTTATATCTCTCTGAAGCTAAGGGAAATACATTTTAAAACTCAAGATAATTTGATATTTAAAGCATGATTCCCCTGAATTTTATAAATGACTTAACAGTGCACAAGAGGTAGTGGCAAGTGTTCTAAAAGGAATATTTAGATTAAATATCTACACATAATTTTATTATGTGAAATATGTGAAAAAAGTAGATGTTATAAAATAGTAATTGCTAATATTATTTTTTTACTTTCTTTCCTTGCGGGTTTTTTTTTTTTTTTTGTCTTTTTGGGCAGTAGATTTTCTATTGTTCTCCTTGGTACAATTTATTTTAGACCCAGTTATGTATACCTCTTCTCCCACCCCTATTCCACATACAACTGTTTAGTTGTTATGAAGTTAGTAGTGACAACACTTTTTTCCCCTCAGAATCTATTCACATTCACCAGAATCGGTTGTTTTTGATCCAATGAACACTGGGTTTTGAGGTGTAATCAGCTCTCACACATGAATATATGGCTGGATTCTGGAATGGCAGAGTGAAGAACACAATAGTCTCTTTTCCCAACAACTTAGTCAGAAAAAATATATAAATAATACTGTATTAAAGAAACTCTTAGAATTATTTAGGGATATACTGCAAAGGGGGAAATATTCATTCATAGAAATCTACTAAACCATGTTGAAATCTACTAAATCATGTTGTCAATGACAACATGATTTGCATTATGATGTGAGACTGTAATGCACCAATAAAAGCACATTAAAAATAAATCTACTAGCCGGGCGTGGTGGCGCACGCTTGTAATCCCAGCATTCGGGAGGCTGAGACCAGAGGATGCGGGTTCGCGGCCAGCCTCAGCTACCTAGTGAGGTACTCCGCAACTTAGTGAGACTCTGTTTCAAAAATAAAGAATAAAAAATAGGGCTGGGGGTGTAGCTCGGAGGTAGAATGCCCCTGAGTTCAATCCCCAGTACCGCAAAAAAAAAAAAAAAAAAAAAAAAAAAAGTCTACTGTATCTAAATTAGAAAAGGAGTATATGATGTTGGGCCCATGATTAGCTTTCCTATATTGACTGGTCTCTTACATGGAAATATCCCTGATCCTCCACTCCACATAAGTGTCATCAAGTAGAAAAGGTTTAGCTAGGTGTGGTGGTACATGTCTGTAATTCCAGTACTTGAGAAACTGAGGGGAGAATCTGAACTTTGAGGCCAGCCTCAGCAACTTAGGGAAATCCTCAGAAACTAAGTGAGACTGTGTTTCAAAATAAAATAAATAGGGCTGAGAGTATAGCTTGGAGGTAGAATGACCCTGGGTTCAATCCCCACTACAACAACAACAAGAAATAATAAATTAAAACAATAAAAGGAAGAGGAGGAGGAGGAGGAGGAGGAGGAGGAGCTTTTTTGGAATGGAGTATGAAGAGTTTCATGCATAAAGGCATTGCTCCAAACTATAAACAAAAATGAAGCATAATTTTAGTTCTTGGATACTATAGTTACAGATGAAAAGGCAGAGCAATAAGAAGTTTTACCAAAAAGTCTAAAGAAAACAGATTAGAAAAGCCATCTTGAGCTCTGTGACCCTTTGTGACTGGGAAGGCTATGCATAAACTCATGGAAGCATGTGCTTAGGGACAATCAGAGTAGGTCATGAGAAGTATTTGAATAAACTAAACCTCTCTATGGTGTGTAATTGCAGTGCCCAATAAAATAAAATAAAATAACATGCAGACATTGCAGAGAGGACAATAAAGGGAGGGTGCAGTATCTTCCTGGGACTAGGAGAATAATCACAATCTCTAACCAAATTGGTTGAATTTAAGCAGCTCTCATTCAGCAGAAATTCCTTAGAACAGTATTACTTAGAAATAAAATCACACAATTAGACACGATGGCATACACCTGTATGGGAGGCTGAGACAGGAGGATCGTAAGTCCAAGGCCAGCCTCAGCAAGTAGTGAGACTCTCAGCAATTTAGCAAGACCCTGTTTCAAAATAAACAATAAATAAATAAAATAGGGCAGAGGGTGTAGCTCAGAGGTATAATGCCCCTGGGTTCAATTCCCAGTATCACAAAATAAATAATAAAATAAGATAAAATAATAGAATCACACAAATTCTTGAATGTTCAGAACTATACTTGCCTCTGAAAAGCTGCAAACCCTTGGGAATGATTAGAAAGAGATAATCCAAATTATTTCTACTAGGGGCAAAGAGTTAACTCCTCACATTGTGGTGGCAGTATCTAAGTAACCAATAAATGTGAAAGTGCACATGCACA
>PVLC010009937.1:0-52283 GCA_004027655.1 Graphiurus murinus
ATTTGATTTTTAACTTTTAGTGACTGACTAATCTCACTTAACATAATGTTTTCCAGTTCCCTCCATTTCCTTGCAAATAACATGATTTTGTTCTTCTTTATGGCTGAGTAAAATTCCATTGTGTACATATCCCATAGTTTTGTAATCTGTTCATCTGTTGTTGGACATCTTGGCTGGTTCCATAGTTTGGCAATTGTAAACTGTGCGGCTATAAACATAGATACACATGCGTTGGTCTGATAGTTTGGTTTCCTTCCTTTTGGGTAGATACCCAGTAGAGGTATCGCTGGATCATATGGTAGGTTCATTCCCATTCTTCTGAGGATCCTCCATACTGTTTTCCAAAGTGGTTGCACTAATTTGCAATCCCACCAACAATGTATTAGGGTTCCCACTTCTCCACACCCTCGCCAGCATTTGTTATTGTTTGTGTTCTTGATAGTTGCCATTCTGCAATTTTATCTGATGCCTTGTGTCTTAGAAACACATCTAGGTTTTTAAACTGTGGCATTTCTTTATAGGTTTATTATTTCCGACAAGGACATGAAGCATATGTTGAAATGGCCCGGAAAAATAAAATTTACAGTATCAATCCTAAAAAACAGCCATGGCATAAAATGGAACTGCGGGTATGGCATTGATTTATTACTTAACCCAGAAGATGTTACTATCTTTTAAGCTCTAAGAAAATGTATTATGAACTTCCCTTATTTAATTGAAACAGTCCAAGAGATTAGAACAGTATAATTTTCAGTCAAACAGATACAAGATTAACAGAATTATATTCTTTGATACACTTTATAAATTGGGTACAGAATTTGACCATAAGGAAAATAAGATATCACTAATATCTACAGTGTATTTTCTATTTGTAAATTTCATTATCTCTAGACCTGTTAGCAGTAGCACAAAGTTATCTAAGTCTTTTAAATTATGTTAGAACACTTACGCTTTTTTCTCAAATTGTAGTGCAACCCATAGACTATAAAGTACATAAATCTTCAGGACATTGCTCAATGAATTTTTACATTCACAAACAGAGTAGTTACCATCCAGAAGAAGATTATGGCCAAGAAGTGTTTTTCTTACTGTTTAGCAGTCTATAGTTTGTTTCATAAAGGTGATTTCTTATTTTCTGTATCTTAGGAACAAGAATTGATGAAAATAGTTGGCATAAAGTATGAAGTGGGATTACCTACCCTTTGCTGCCTTAAACTTGCTTTTCTAGATCCTGATACTGGTAAACTGACTGGCGGATCATTTACTATGAAGTAAGAACTATTAAAAGAGGCAGTGGTTTCTTAGTATTATAGATTGTTTTTCATGATTCAGATAAATTTGAATATGTTTTAGATATGTGAGCTAATCAGTTTGTTTTTATTTGTAATTAGATACCATGATATGCCTGATGTTATAGATTTCCTAGTCCTGAGACAACAATTTGATGACGCAAAATACAGGCGGTGGAATATAGGTGGGTAATTTTCAGAAGCCATGAGTGTTTGACATGTCTTTTTATTCCCTAGTAAATGATTTACTATTTTTTATAAATTAGAAAATGATAATGTGGTAAGTCTTTTTGGCATTTATAATGTTAATAGAAGGGAAAGGTATTATATCAGGTATTTTTAGATATTAAGATTGAAAACACATTAAACTAGTTGATGTTTAAATTTCGAGTATTTTCTTAGTAAGTTAAAAGGTTATTTACAATTTTTTCTTTTAGCTATTTTACATGTTGAATTAAGTATTTATCTAAGAAAACTAATACTGAAATTCATATTCAAAGCCAATGAAGTCTTAAAAAATGAGTCCTAATTTGGACTAAAAACCTAACGACTTTTTTGTTGTTGTTAAGAATATTAAACTTTAGTATTGTAAGCAAGTTTTAAAGTTCATAAAGTTTTCCAGGTATTTAAGATGCATTAATTTATATGTAAAGGGATATGATATTCACTAAATATTTATCTTAAAAATTTCAAACAAGGCCACTGTTTGTCATCCTGGAGTATAGTATAGTGTATGTCAGTGGCCCATATAGTTTGGCAAAGCACATTAATTGTCAAATCAGTCCATCATTCTACCAGTGTCATCTGAAGATATTGGCATGGTGATTATCCGTTTTTATTGTTATTGGTCTTGGTAAATTTGGTAAGGAAAGAAAGGAGGGAAAGAAGAAGAAAGGAGGGAGGGAGAGAGGATTAAAAAAAAATAGTAAAATTCCCTTAGGAAACAAAGTCCAGTTCAAGAAAAGCCAAAAAGAATTTCTTAACAGTCAACAGAAGTCTCAGGATTACAGGTTTCTATCAAGTCTAAGAGATAGCCAGTCTAGAACACATCCTTCACTAGAGAAGTCTTTAGGGGGATTAACTGGAACTCATAAATCATCAAACAAGTTTGACTTTTTGGAAAACTATATTGAGTACTTTTCACAGCTTGAGCTGTGGGAAGATTTAATTGTAAATTTAATAGAAAACTAAACATAAAAATGAAGCAAGTATTAGTTTGAAGGAAAAAAAGCTACAAAAATGGAATTGTATGCTCTTTTGCTTTGTAGCAAACCATATTTAAATAGTCATTAGAAAAACAATACAGATTAAATATAACATGTTTTATGTAGTTTTATTGACAGTTCAGTACATAATGGCAAAATTGAAATCATCAGATATTCCAGATGAATAAACATCAAAATTTTTTTATTTGGATCTTATAATTTCAAAAAAATATTCATAGGTTAGTTTTTCTTCTAAAGTTAGTATCTAGTCTGTTATAGCTAAAGAGAAATATCTCCACCCACAAAATGCCATTTACTGTTACATTAGTAGTAATTCTTACTTCACCCTTTCCGCAGAAATGTTGTACGGCTTATTCTGAAGGTAGCCTCTTCTTTGACTTAGTGTTGGTCTTACTGTGATTTAGCATGCATTCTCCAATTCTTCTCTTTAGTCTAATGTCATCAGTGTGTGGGTCCACTAGAAGTAGGTATGCGAAACGCATAATTAGGTTTACAGTAAGGTGATATCAAGAATACTTTTTATTAAATTATATCGTAACTTGTCACAAAGCTCAGTGTCACCATAGAGACTCTTGATCCAATAACACCATTTATTCCTCTCTTGACGTTGCCCTTTAGAAGGCTCAGATCTAAGCTTGGATCCAGTGCATACACACTCAGAATGTACCGTGTGTGTGAGATGATGTGTGACACGTGCGGCTGGCGTTCCCGGTGCCGGCTCTCTTTTATCATTATGTTTATTTACTTTGACTAATGTTTTCATTCATTTTATGCTACATTATGCACTGAAATTTTTTTTGTAAAAATTGAAACATAGCCAGGCGTGGTGGCACACACTTGTACTCCCAGTACTTGGGAGGCTGAGACAGGAGGATCCGGGTTCGCGGCTAGCCTCAGCTACTTAGTGAGGTCCTCCGCAACTTAGTGAGACCCTGTTTCAAAATAAAGAATAAAAAAGTAGATCTGAAAATATGTCTCATTCACATTATGATAACTTGATTCATTCTTCCTTAATTGTATGTTAAAAGTGAAAAATCACCTCTATAGAAGATATTATTCAAAAATTACCATGCATAGACATCATCCTTTTTATTCTATTCATTCAGTTATTTATTTATTTTTGGTACTGGGGAATTGAGCTACACCCCTGGCCCTTTTTATTTTTTATTTTGAAACAGGGTGTCACTAAGTTGCTATGGCCGACTCCAAATCTGCAATCCTCCTGTCTCAGTCTCCCAACTACTGTGATTATAAGTGTAGACTTTTATAGATAGATAGGAAGATGGAGTTCAGAAATAACTATTTTTAATGTATTCAAAGTCATATGCATACCTTATTTGAACCCAGGCCTTTCTGACTCGCATTAGCTAGCTAGAAGAAAACTTCAGTAAGTACTGTGAAAGACCAAAGGAAGGGGAAAACACTGTACAGAAAAAAACAGTTCCTTGTAGCTTTAATACAACACAGAGGAAGCTGAGAAGATTTAGATAAGAAAAGGCTCTAGCATTTGTAGCTTATTAGGGTCTTTGTGAAAAGCAGTTTAAGTAATATGATAGTAGCTGAATATAGTTGGATAAATAAATAGACAATAGATATGCTCTCTGTTTTATAAGGAATAGTTTTTATTTTTTATCAGAAGAGGGAAAGTGAAAATGTTACAATTAGGGTGACTGAGGTGACATAAGGCATGCTGGAGTTTTTAAACTGTGTTTAGACTGGGGTCTTGAATATAGAAATTAAGAAGTGAGCCGGGCGTGGTGGCGCACGCTTGTAATCCCAGCATTCGGGAGGCTGAGACCAAAGGATCTGGGTTCGCGGCCAGCCTCAGCTACCTAGTGAGGCACTCCGCAAATTAGTGACACTCGGTTTCAAAATAAAGAATAAAAAAAATAGGGCTGGGGGTGTATCTCGGAGGTAGAATGCCCCTGAGTTCAATCCCCAGTACCACAAAAAAAAAAAAAGAAAGAAATTAAGAAGTTATATTGAGAGATTATAAATATTTGTTGAGCAGAAATTAAACTATTTTTTGAGGAAGTTTGGACATAATCCAAATGATGAATTTAAAATGCTGGATTGGTAAAAATACCTAAGACAAAAGTAAATTTCTTCAGTCTAATGAAATGTAAGAAATGGAATTTGAGATTGGTAAATCACACTTAAAGGGTTCTTTATTTTTACTACTATCTGATTTTATTTACTTATTTTCAGAATATATGAGTCACTTTCTGTATCTTGTGAAATCATACAGTAGTTTCTGTACCTTAGAGTTATACTTTAGGGAAAAGCAGATTAACAGCAGACACATTTTGGAGTGATAAGATTCCTTTTTTATCTTTTCCAGGTGACCGTTTCAGATCAGTCATAGATGATGCCTGGTGGTTTGGAACAATTGAAAGCCAGGAACCTCTTCAACCTGAATACCCTGATAGTTTATTTCAGTGCTATAATGTTTGGTAAGTAGATACTTGTTTTATTTTTAGTTAGGCCAAGCTTGCTTTGAAATATTTCCCTGTGTATCATTAAAAGGATAAGCCTACTTTTTATTTATTTATTTATTTATTTGGCGATACTGAGGATTGAACCCAGGGACATTCTACCTCCGAGCTACACCCCCAGCCCTATTTTTTATTCTTTATTTTGAAACAGGGTCTCACTAAGTTGCGGAGAGCCTCACTAACTAGGTGAGGCTGGCGGTGAATCTGGATCCCCCTGTCTCCACCTCCCAAGTACTGGGACAACAAGCGTGTGCCACCATGCCCGGCTAGCCTACTTTTTAAAAATAATGAAGCAATCATCTTTTATAATGTAGTTTTATAAAAATTATAATACAATATTCAGATTTTTCTTAATATAAGAATGTTCCTTTCTTAAAGCTGGGACAATGGAGATACAGAAAAGATGAGTCCTTGGGATATGGAGCTTATACCTAATAATGGTAAGTCAATAAGAAAACTGATCTTCTTTCTCATTTACCTTGCTACTAAATAGGCTTGTTGTGAAGATCAAATAGAAAAATTTATTCAGAAAATACCAATTATTGACCCCAAAGGTGGGGGGAGGGGTATCAGCAGTGTACAAGATAGACATAATCCTTGCCTACTTGAAATTGATAGTCTGACAGGGAAGATTAAAATTAATTTGCTACAGCAAAATTTGAAAGTTTTATTAGTTGTTATTCAACCCTAAAAATAAGAGTAAGTCAGCCGGGCGTGGTGGCGCACGCTTGTAATCCTAGCATTCGGGAGGCTGAGACCAGAGGATCTGGGTTCGCGGCCAGCCTCAGCTACCTAGTGAGGCACTCCGCAACTTAGTTAGACCCGTTTTCAAAATAAAGAATAAAAAATAGGGCTGAGAACGGCCCTGAGTTCAATCCCCAGTACCGCAAAAAAAAAAAGAAAAAAAAAAAATACTTAGGCTAGGAATGTAGCTCAGTGGGAGAGCACCACTGGCTATAATCCTGAGTAAAAGAAGTCAGACCTTTGAGTCAGATATGGATTCTTATACTTTCCCTGATATTTTCTATATGATCTTCACAAGTTCCATAGTCTCAAAACCTCAGTTTCTTAGGACTCAGCCTTTGATTATTTAAAACAAATACTTTCTCATAGGACTGCTTAGAGGATTAAATGACACCATGTGTGTAAAAGTTCTCATTAGAGAGCCTGAGACATAAGAACTCATTGAAGAGGTAGTTTTAATTAATCATAACCACCATCTTTGCTTATGGTCTGACACACTCAGAATTTGAGAATTGACCATAGGCTTTGAGTGTGGCATCTATTTAATATGGAGAAAAGGTAGATGTGGCTAAAGCCATGGAGATTGTTTTCTTAGTGACCAGGTTTTTTTTTTTTTTTTTTTTTCAATTTTTTAAAAATATGACATACACACAATTACACATGCCTAAAAAGGATTAAAATAACATATTAAAAAATGATTTTGTAGAGGGGGGATTATGAGGACTCAATCTTTTTCATTTCTCTATTGATTTAACATACTACTTTTGCTATCAGATAAAAATAAAAGATTGTTTAACAATTGCTGAATAGTTATTATACTCTATCTAAAAAATTAGAAAAGTGAAAACTGTTAAGAGACTCTAAACCTAATCTGAGAAACCCTAGAAATGAGAAAATGTTCATGTTGGTAACATTTCCATAAGATTAATTCTTTGCAAAAATTATCACTTTTAAAATTTAATACCAGTAAGTATTTTTCACCTGACTACTAATTTAGAGCTGTTTCAAATCACAAAATACCTTAATGAACTTGTAACCATGTTACATGGTTTATTTTCTGTTTTTTTCTCTTTTGAGAGTTTGAATTTAAAGTCACATTGGACTATTGTGAGTTCAATAATTGGAAGCCAGGTGTGTTGGCGCACACTTCTAATCCTAGTACTTGGGAGGCGGAGGCTGAGACTGGGAAATTGCAGACTCAAGGACATCCTCAGCAATTTAGTGAGAGTCTCAGCAACCTAGTTAGATCCTGTTTCCAAATAAGAAATAAAATCAATCTGGGAATGTACCTCAGAGGTAGAATGCCTCTGTATTCGATTCCCACATAGACACACACACACACACACACACACACACACACACACACACAGAATAATAATAACAATAACGATGATGATAATTGGACTAATATAAGAAAAACAAAATGAATTGATGTTGTAATAACTTGGGTATATCTGTGTGTGTGTGTGTGTGTGTGGTCATTGAGTGTTATTTTTGTATTATCTGGTTGCATATACATATGCATAGAGTTTAATTACATTGTGAGGAAGAAGTTTGTACACAAACAATGGCATATTTCCAGTGTTTCTCTGAGGATATCTAGTCCCAAAGGAAATATTACCTGGTGCATTTGTACATTTTGTGTCATCACCACCCTTTAATGATTTATCTAGTTAAAAAGTTAAAGATTTAGACATGCCAAAAGCACACCTTCATCACTTTAAAGCAAAAAGCACAAAAGTTATCTGTGAGTATGTTCATAATTCTCTCTGTTCCTACATTAGAAAACTTGAGGCTTTAAACTACTGTTGAAAAATGCTTTCTTTAGTTTCACCTTATATATGCTTTATCAAAGTAAATATTACAATAGTAAGAAATGATTCTGAAAACTTTGAAATTTGTATCTGTTTATAGAAATGCTCCTTCCATTTGTAACTTGATTCTAGAGCAAATGTTCCAGTATGATTTTAGAAAAGTAATCATGATCATCTAGAAAATTGTTACAAGTTTAATCATTTAGAATTTATTTACCCTAAACATATTTTCTTCTATAAAAATACAGATTTTATTTACTGGATCTTTATAAAATTATGCTTTAGTTTTGTGGCAAGATCAATCCTACTTTATAAAGGCAATCTAAAGAATAATTACCAGGATGTTTTCATTGATCTACTTTTCTATCTGTATTTCAGCTGTATTTCCTGAAGAACTAGGTACCAGTGTTCCTTTAACTGATGTTGAATGCAGATCATTAATCTATAAACCTCTTGATGGAGAATGGGGTACCAATCCGAGGGATGAAGAATGTGAAAGAATTGTTGCAGGAATAAACCAATTGATGACACTAGGTAAGTAATAACAATACATGAGTATTGGGGGATGGGGGGAACTAGCAGAAAGCAAACTAAACAAAAAATAACTGTTATTCAAACAAAATTTTTATTCCACCATGTCAAATCTGGTTTGCAAACATTTTTAACTGGAATCTCTTTTGAATGAGGTTTTACACAGGACTTAAATATATAAACCAATTATAAATGGGATTACTCTAGCTGAATTTCCAATTAAGGGCCTCCTATAAATGCCAGAATTACCTGGAAAATGTGGGCCCTCCACAACCCATTCTGGAAAGCCCTGATATATTCAAGCTGACATGATGTGAATTGGAGGCGTGTTCAAAATTGAATTTTAATTATATGGGTAGTATACTAGTTTTCTCCAACTTTATTCTCTTTATTATAAGAGAATCTTTTTAAGGGGAGAGAAGAGGGTATATGAATTGATTTGCATCATTAAAAGAAAAAAAGGAGGCGAAAATGAGCAGTGACCACAAAACTTGATTATCTGAACTCTGGACTTAACTCCAAATTAGACTGCTGGTTTGTAGTGACCCACTCTGGCAGTAAACAATCAGCTTTAAGGAGCCAAAGGAGAAATCAGTATGAGTATTAAGAACTAATGACACAGATCGTAAGATACTCAAATCAGAATTTCCTTTAAAAAGTTTTTTTTCTATTATTTATTTATTTATTTATTTATTTATTTATTTATTTATTTATTGAGGTACTGGGGATCAAACCCAGGGCTTTTTGCATGCCAGGAAAGCACTTTACCACAGAGATACATATTTCCAACTCTTAAAGTAACCTTATAAAAATAGCCTTATAAATGTTATCTTAATAATTATATCACTATTTTGGATATGAAGTAGTTTTATATGTGAATGAGTAAAAAAATGGGGAGTGATTTTAATTATGTTCTGAGTTTTGCTCTACAAGTTTACTGTGTATGGTTGAGTCAGTGATAATGAGTCAAAAACTTCTGGATCTGTTTCCTCCTCTCTAGTTGCCTGATACTTCACAGAATAATGTTGTAATAATGAGATAAGATGATATGATTTGAGAAAGGTCAAAGGTTATATTGAATACATTATGTTAATGATAGAATGGCTTCATCAAAGACATGACCAGCTATCAATTATAGAAATGTATGTATGTGTATGTTCTTAATAGGTCAGTTTTATCTGCATTTCTTTCTGTTTTTGTTTTTTTTGTTTTTTTTATACTGGGGATTGAACCCAGGGACATTCTGCCTCCAAGCTACATGCCCAGCTTTTTATTTTTTGTTTTTGAAACAAGATCTTGCTCGTGGCTGCAAGTCTTGCTAAGTTTATGAGGCTGATCTTGAACCTGTGATCCTCCTGTCTCAGTCTCCCAAGTACTGAAATAACAGGCATGCACCACTGTGCCCAGCTTGCCATTTCTTAATCTAAATGAATCTATGAATAAAAATTGTACCTAGAATTTTGCAGTGTAAATGTAGGTAATAAAAAATGAGATTTTTTTTTTTTTTTTTTTTGCGGTACTGGGGATTGAACTCAGGGGCATTCTACCTCCGAGCTATACCCCCAGCCCTATTTTTTATTCTTTATTTCGAAACCGAGTCTCACTAAGTTGCGGAGTGCCTCACTAGGTAGCTGAGGCTGGCCGTGAACCCGGATCCTCGAGTCTCAGCCTCCCGAATGCTGGGATTACAAGCGTGCGCCACCACGCCCGGCTAAAAAATGAGATTCTTAATGTCAAATTGTTGATATTTTTAATGAAAGGATAGTGCCAGACTTAATATTTATAGAAATTAGGACTTGGTCTTGATTCAGTCAGAATTATTCTTGAATTATTTTAAACATGGAAAAATAAAATTACAAATTTTTTTATTTTAGATATTGCTTCAGCATTTGTGGCTCCTGTGGATCTGCAAGCTTATCCCATGTACTGCACTGTAGTGGCATATCCAACGGATCTAAGTACAATTAAACAAAGATTGGAAAACAGGTTTTACAGGTTAGAACCATTTGTTGTTGCTACTGCCTACAGGAAGCTCAATGATTCATTTATTTGCTGATCTTCTATAACAGTGTGGCTCAAACTTCCTTGTGTATAGATGTGCATACAAATCACCTAAGGATCATGTTGAACTATAGAATCTGATTCAGTAGTTTTGAAGTAGGACATGATAGTCTGAATTTTTAACAAGTTGCCAGTTATGCTGATGCTACTTGTCTATAAACTAACTTTGAATATGATTCCTAGATAAGTTTTTTTCCTAGATAGATGTGATATAATTTGATGCTCACTTTCTTCATTTGATTTTTTTTAAAGCAAGCCAAAGTATTTAATTTTCTCCTCGATAATAGTATCTTTGTTTATGGACTTTTCTTAAAATACCAAAAATGGTTTATCTTGTTCATATTTTGCTTATATTCAGCTTATTAAAAATGCAAATAATTAAAATGTACAAAAATTTTTATAGTTGAAGTTTAGTGTAAAATTAAATGAGTTAAAAAGCTAGACATACGTTCAGTTAATTTGCATCTTCCAGTTAACATTTTTTATTAACATTGTGTTCATAATCTTGGAAGACTATAAATTTATTGCCTAAAATATTTCTTAAATCTATAGTTTTCTTATGATGAAATCACATTTAAAATTTTTTTATGTGAATTTTCCCTGTTAGACTAACAACAATCTAATTTTTATAATAATTTATTAACATTTTCTTTTTATAACTAGTTTGTATTACTGCAGTCCTCTCCATTCTTTTTTTAGGAATATTTTTTCTTCCTAGTCTGTCCTCATACTTTTCTATATAAAATGTGTCTTTTGTTATTTTATAACTAAAATTACATTTTTATCCCTGGAACTGAAGATGCCATTTGTTGATCCTTAGTGACTAACTGGATTTCTCCGCAGCAGCATTACTGACATTTGGGGCTAGGAAATTCTCCATTGTCACAGGCCATCCTATATCTTTGCCCAAGCTGCATCGTACTTTTGTAAACCAAAAATGTGTGTGAGCATTACCAAATGTCTTGGGGCAGGTGGGGAGGGGGATAGAGAGCAGAATACCCCTGGTGGTGAACCACTGGAGTAAAGTCTAAGATATTAGACCTCAGGTTTAAATGATTTTTCTGATCTAGGTATGTGTATATGTGTATTTGTTATTTCATCATTGATAATTTGCTAAAAGCATAGAGACAAGAAGGAAATATCCTATGATATATTTCACCCAACCATTCTGCTCTCAAAGCACAGTTCTTTTAAGTCTTTTTCTATACCATGTGTTAGAAATTTAAAAGAAAAAATAGAGAAGAAATTAATTCTATTCCTAGAACCTAAATTGCTAAAGCTTAGGATTTATACCCACTTCTTCAGAGATGGAACAAGACAAGTTGTAGATTAAGTATGCTTTTTGGCATTAGCCTAGCTTTGTATACAATTCGGAATTTTTTAAAATATATATTTAATATATATTATATTTAATATATATGAAGAAATCACCTGTTTTCCAAACTTGATGATACAATTATAATCTTGAATTATATTCTTATTTAATACAGTGATGCCCATGTTGTCTTTCACTGTTTAAAGCCCCCCCCCCCTTTGTAGTTTTTGTTTTTCCTCTCATACTTCCAGGCTCTTTTGTTAAAATACTATAAGTTTGCCCTCTTAGTATTATTCTAGTGTCTTATTTTACACACAGTATTTTATGTAGTACACAGAATGTCTGTGATCCTATTATTATAATGAATGAACCTTGTGACTCTATTGAAAATGCACAGAAGTTTTTCTGTATGCTTCTATATCCACAATTAAAAATAATTTAGTTGCCGGGCGTGGTGGCGCACGCTTGTAATCCCAGCATTCGGGAGGCTGAGACTTGAGGATCCAGGTTCGCGACCAGCCTCAGCTACCTAGTGAGGCACTGCAACTTAGTGAGACTCAGTTTCAAAATAAAGAATAAAAAATAGGGCTGGGGGTATAGCTCGGAGGTAGAATGCCCCTGAGTTCAATCCCCAGTATCGCAAAAAATAATAATAATAATAATAATTTAGTTGTGCCACAATTGTAGCATTCATCCTTAAATTTTTCTTTACTTTCAGAAATATACTTAATAAAATACCATAATTTTGTAACATTGACATTTAAATCTTCATAAATAATCCTGTTAGGTTTCTTGTAAACTAACACACTCATGTTTTTATATTTTATATCTCACACGCAGACTGTCAATTATTTTTCATTTTTACATGTCATTTGATCACTAATGGTATAATTGGATTAAAACTATTTCATTTATGTATAAAAGTCAGAGGTGCTTATTTTAAAAAGATACCCTACATGACAAGTACAAAAAACAAAGACTAGTATAAGTAGATGCTGTTGCTCCCCTTTTTATACCTTAACATAAATGGGGTTCCGCTTCTTTGAAAATGGTTATTTAAGATGTGAATGACGTGATTGTTTTGACTGAAATTTAAAAGTCAGAATATGTTTTAAATTGTGTATACATATTTCTAAATATGATGAGGTTAAGATTTCTACATTTTGTTTTTTTAAAGGCGGGTTTCTTCCCTAATGTGGGAAGTTCGGTACATAGAGCATAATACACGAACATTTAATGAGCCGGGAAGCCCAATTGTGAAATCTGCTAAATTTGTGACAGATCTTCTTCTACATTTTGTAAAGTGAGTTATTTATATTTAATTATAATGTAATATAATGATAGTATTTTAAAATGTGAAATAATTTTAAATATCCAGTATAAAATACAATTTTATATTTTCATATATATATAATGTTACATGTTGTCATACAAACATAGTTCCTTTCAAAATAGCCTGTATCTAAGACAAAATAGCCTATATCTAAAATAAAAACATTTAAATGAACTAAAAAACTAAAGTGAACAAAAAACAGTGTATTGGCCTATATTTGTCATAAAATTACAAAAATTGCATAATAGTTGTATTCTTCATGGATTCTTTTTTCACTCTAATTGTTGGGTAACTAATAATAATAAAGATTTATTGTACATGTAACATTTTATCTTCATTGGCCAAATAATTTTACAAGTGGGAAAGATCATTATCTAACATTTCCCATTGAGTAATAAACTAACTGGAAGTCAGATTGAACAAAATTACACAATAAGTGTCTGCCATTTGATTTGAGAACTTTTCATTTTAGCATTATATTGCCCCTGCCATGTTTATGAACAAATATTTAGATAGTCCAGTAGTATGTTGAACTTACTTTCAAGATACTTCTTCCTCAAAGTTGTTTGTTTCTTTGTTGACTGATCCCATAATAAGAGTGATATGTTTAAGGCAGAAGTACTTTTCCTTTCTTCTGACTTGTACATAGCCATAGAATGAGTTGAGACTTCTGAATTGAAGCCATAGACATAAATCATCTATTTTGCTACAAAAGACGGGTCTGATTTCATATTAATATTGCTATTTATATTGTATACTTTTTTCTCATTAAGAAGAGGTAATGCTATATTTCAAACGTTTAATTTAGCTATTATCATAAAGAGATGATTCAGGATTTAACTTTTTTAATTGAACATCTCAAGCTTCATTCTTATTTCTGAACATAATGTTAAGGTCCCTTTTCCTGGGACTATTTGATGTTTTTTGCTAAGGAATGCAGGTATCTTCAGTAAGTTAAACTCTGTGCCCTTCAACCTTACTCTCTAAGAATTTTTTTTGCTTCTCAAATGGTTTGGGAGCTTTTACTGCTCTGGTTTTTCTTTTCTTCAGTGAAGTTAGTAATCAAGCATTAGTATCCCCAGAGATTCTTCTGTCTAAACTTTTAAGTGTTAGATATTTGTACATTTATTTTTTCAAAAAGATGAGATCAGTATAATTGTAAAATATTCATCTTTCAATGAAATAATTTAGATTGAAACTTTTGCATTAGGAATAGTCTATGAAAATGCATTTCCTCTATTTATTTTGAAATGTAGATTAATGTAATACCTAAAGTATTTATATTATGTATTTTTAAAATCCTTGTACTTTATAAATATTCACAATTTATTAAAAACAATTTTTAGCTGATAATTTTGAAGACGTTTGCCTTGAAATTTGTATTATGCTTTGTAATTATTTGGTAAATTTCAGGCAATAGGTATATACAAAGTGATATAATAAATACTTAGAGATAGAAATGACCATATTTTTCTCATAATACAATTTCATGAGACACATATGAAGTATCTACAGTGTAAAAAAAACTAATAAACTGTATGAAAGTTTAGATGAAGACAGGGTCACTTTTAGTTATGATGGTAGAGGTTCACATACACAGAAAGATGTTAAGATATTAGGGACAAAGTAGATATTGATGGATTCAATGAAAGGAAAGCTATTCTAGGATTAAAGAGTAGCATAAGATAAAGAGTTATTAAGGCCATGTATTTTGGCTCACTCCTGTAATTCCAGCAACTTGGGAGCCTGAAGCAGGATTGCAAATTTGAGGCCAGCCTGAGCAATTTAGAGACCCTGTCTTAAGATAAAAATGGATAAAAACTGGGCTCAGTAGCAAATACCTATAATCCCAATACATGGTAGGCTGAGACAGGAGGATCACAGATTTGAGGCCAGCCTCAGCAGTTTAGCAAGACCCTCAGCAACTTAGACCCTGTTCCAAAATAAAAGGGCTGAGAGTAGTTTGGAGATAGAATGCCTCGAGGTTCAAACACACACACACACACACACGCGCGCGCCCCTCAGTGGTAGAATGCCCTAGATTCATTCCCTAGTACTATAAAAAAGATCAATTAAGGGCAATTTAAATGGAAGTCATAGGAATGTAATGCTGTAAATATAATTGGGGACAGCTCATGAAGGGCATTGAGTACCAATCTAAGTATCTAGACTTAAAATAAGAGCTCTGGAAGCAAGAGGAAATTAAAAGTATTTTAACATTTAAATAGCTTATTTTAGCCGGGCGCGGTGGCGCACGCTTGTAATCCCAGCATTCGGGAGGCTGAGACCGGAGGATCCGAGTTCGCGGCCAGCCTCAGCTACCTAGTGAGGCACTCCGCAACTTAGTGAGACTCGGTTTCAAAATAAAGGATAAAAAATAGGGCTGGGGGTATAGCTCGGAGGTAGAATGCCCCTGAGTTCAATCCCCAGTACCGCAAAAAAAAATAAAAATAAAAATAAAAATAGCTTATTTTACATTATGCCTTAAAATACTAATTTGACTACAGTTTCTAATACTCATTTATAGAAAAGAGACCACAAACACAAATAGTAGATCAGTGGCTACAGCTGACCAAGTAAGGAGGTGCGAAGGGCTTTATTTATGGAAACGAGAAAAGGACAAATGCCAAGAGGTTTTTAAGGATAAAATTCACAGGCTATGACTATTAATTGAGTTTTAAGGAGAAAGAATGGTATGCTATTAAAAAAAAAAACTAAGAGAGTGGGGAATGGCACTTAGGTCTAGACGTGGAATTTTAGATGATGATATTAAGAGAAGATAAATAAGGATAAAATTTTATTGAATACCTACATTATTTAAGAATGAAACAAAAAAGAGATTGGAAGATAGGTCATATTAGTTTCACCTTGAAAACTAATAGAAGAAGGAATTTCAGGCACAACTGTGACCTTAGCAAAGACTGGAAATCCAAAATTGGGTTTTATGTAATGAAAACCAGAGTAGAGGAAGAGACAGAATCAAATGTGTGTGCACAGGGCATTGGAGTCAACAAATGGAGAAAGCCTATAACCTCAATTTTTTTCTGAAATATTTTTAGAAGCAGATTTTAAGGAAAAACTCATGGCTCTAATCTCATATTAACATTTTCTTGTCATTTAGGGATCAGACTTGTTATAACATAATTCCACTTTATAATTCAATGAAGAAGAAAGTTTTGTCTGACTCTGAGGTATGTAATATTTCATTATTTTTACTATATTGGTATGTTATGTATAAAAAGAAATTTACATAGTACCGTTTTCAGGTAAAGGCCATTATGAAAGTTGTCTTTTTACCAAATATTATAGTCAACTTTAACAAATAGTATTCAGAAATTTCTTGTTATAGTTACAAAAGATTTTTAAATAATTATAGACTTTGCACAATTATCCAGTTAAGTGCTCCAGCATATACATTATGTTTTTTCTAAAGTATAAAGGAGTAATTCCTAAGTAAACTATTGAGTGTAGTGAAATCTAGAAAGTTTTATAAATCGGGTTCATTCTTGCCCTAAAGGAAGAAGAGAAAGATGCCGATGTGCCAGGAACTTCTACCCGAAAAAGAAAGGTAATAAAGTTTTTGTTTTTGCAGTTACTTTATATGAATTAAAACTTACTAAGAATTTTTTTTTTACTCTTAGTACTTTTAAAGGCAGATTAAGCGTTACTTTAAAGTCAGTTTCATTCATGAAATGCATCTTTTTCAGAACTAAGTGAATGGTATTTTATATTTGAATTACTATATGTCACAAGTTGAGCATCTCTTATTCAGAAAATCCAAAATTCAGAATGTGCAACAACCCAAAACTTTTGAGTTTGATGTTCAAAATCTTTGTATTTGGGGACATTTTGATTTTTTAGATTTTCAAATTAGGGATGCTCAGCTAGTAAAGTCTATGTAAATGTTTGCAAATCCAAAACACTTTTGTCCCAAGCATTTCAGGTAAGGGATATTCAACCTGTACCTGATTACCTAAAACTGCATTAAAAATACAAATTGAATTTGTATTTTTGCAGTGTGGCACACACCTATATTCCCACATCCTGAGAGACTGGGTCAAAAGTATAATAAATTTGAGGCCAGCTAGGGCAATTTACCAAGACCCTGTCTCAAAAATAAAAAGTGCTAGGGATATATCTCGCGGTAGAATACTTGCTTACCATGCTCTAAACCCTGGGTTTAGTTCCTGTATTGCCCAAAAGAAAAACAAAAAAACAACTTGTACAAATGCTATTTTATTAATATATTTGCATGCTCTCATTTCAGGACCATCAGCCTAGAAGAAGATTACGCAACAGGGCTCAGTCTTACGACATTCAAGCATGGAAGAAACAGTGTCAAGAATTGTTAAATCTCATATTTCAGTGTGAAGATTCAGAGCCTTTCCGCCAGCCAGTAGATCTCCTTGAATATCCAGTAAGTATTTTGAAAAATATTGTTACTTTTGTTACATAACTTATACATAATAGTTGGTTATTTTTATGACTAGCTTGTTTCTTCATTTTTTCCCACATGTTCTTATCCACTTGGTTATATAGAGAATGTAAGCTGAAGAATATGGTAAAATGGAAAGCCCTGAGTTTAAGTCTCCAAAGAATTGGGTTATGGTCTTAGCTCTACTCTTACTGGTTTTACAGCTTTGAGCAAGTCAGTTAGTTTTTCCATCTGGATATTACGTTTGCTAATTCTTCTTCCCCACACTGATTCTAAGAATTTATCATAGCCATTATCTAGGAAACAAAAATAATACATACTTCCTTACAGTGTTATGGAGCTGTAATAAGATACACAAAATCATTTTGATGGCTGAGAATATGGTTCAGTTGGTAGAGTGCTCCCTAGCATGCACTAGGTTTTGATCCCACAAAAATAAAAATAATTTTTAAATAGGTGAAGTATTATATACAAATGTAAAGTGGCATCATATTTAGATTATTCCATTGTATAATCTTTATGGTATCTATGGTAAAAAGAATGAAGCAAATATGATCTACATACTTAATTTTCCATGCAGCCATAGCAATTTAAATTTAGATTTGTGATTTTTAGTCATTTAAAAAGTTATTAAAAATTGTATAATTCACATACCATTTGTGATTTCAAATGAAAATAAAAATGATTTATAAGATGCCATAATCTAGATGTGGTATTATCTCACTTCACTTCATTATCTATTTTTTACATATGTATTCTAACTTAAAATGATAAAAATAGAGTAATTTCGTAAATAGAAAAGCATCATAAAATGGCTTATTTAAAAAACATGAAAGATAAGCCAGGCGTGGTGGCGCACGCTTGTAATCCCAGCATTCGGGAGGCTGAGACCAAAGGATCCGGGTTCGCGGCCAGCCTCAGCTACCTAGTGAGGCACTCCGGAACTTAGTGAGACCCTGTTTCAAAATAAAGAATAAAAAATAGGGCTGGGGGTATAGCTAGAATGCCCCTGAGTTCAATCCCCAGTACCGCAAAGAAAAAAAAAAACATGAAAGATATAATCTTAAATGTGGAAGAGAAATACTTAATTCCAGCAATGTAATAAATTGGGCTAAGTTGAACCTCACCTTCCATTAAAATTTCTAGAAGAATAGTACTGATATATAGTGCTCTGGTTTTCAATTCTTTTTTTGTTTTTGGAACATTTGGATTTTCCTTTGTTTGGAACTATGACCCTACTCTAATCCAGCACTGTTGGACCATAAGCAGAATAAAAAGAATAGAATAATTCCTCCCACAGAAAATGTTCCTCCCAGTACCTCTACTGTCTGAGCTCCCTAAGACAAATTTATACTACCTGTGGTATAGAAATCCATCCTGAAAAAAACAACTAATTCCTACGTAACTAATCTTAAAAGAAAATAAATATATGGGAGAATGATCTCCTATATATAAGATGATAGAATCAACAAATGGAAATATCACCCTTGCTCCAAAACTCAAGAAAATTAAGGTATCCTGTAATAATATATTTAATCAGAGTAAGAGATTCAGTATGGCTATTATTGTATATATCACCAAGAAAAAAATGCTGCCATTAAACATTGTCATTTTGGTTAAAGGGATAAGTGAAAGAATAAGCATAAGAAAAGAAATTTGAGAGAAAAGAGTAAGGCATATTAAAGTAGAACCTACTAAAAAAAATTCTAGAAACAAAATGTAAAATCACTGAAATTAAAGTCATTGAGCAGCTCTACAGATTAGATCTCTGGACAGACTATTGGTGCAAAAATCTAAAGAAATCATATAGAATGCCACACACAGAAAGATAGAGACGTGGAAAGCTGAGAGAGAGTAAGCGATATGGTAAGTAGAATGAGAAAGTTCAAATTTTATCTAACAAAAGTTTCAGTGAGGAAAAAATAGACATTATGGGAGAAGGGCAGTATTTGACCTGAGAATTCTCTAGGGTTGATAAATATTTGACAATGTTCCCTGAACATATCAAGAACAAATCTTTACCTAGAATAATAGCAAAAATTCAAAATTTCAGAGAAAAAAGAAAAATGTTTTTAAAAAAATGGAAAAGATTCTGAGACTGTGGTTCAACCCACTCGTTTTACTGATGTTGAACTGAAGTTCATCTCTCTCAGGTACATGGCTATTTACCCAATACCAGAACAGAAACCTGTATCCAGTGCACCACAACTAAATGAGATACTCCTAAACAAATGAATTTTTATTAAAAATTAATTTTCATAGGGAAATATATAAGAATGCATCTCATTTTTAAGTGTTCAAAATGATGCAAACCAATAGCAAATACTAAACCTACCAGCTGAAGGCATTAGCAGACAAGAAATAGCACAAGCAAGCAAAAAAAATTTAATCTCTCTTGTGGTGCTCTCTTGATGGGGGTGTGTTGTTTTTTATTACTTTCATAGAGGAAAAGAGAAGACTTTTGAATAATCCGCTCTTTAGACTTCAGAATTTACTGTAAATTAACTATTATCCTTATAGGAAATCACTAAGCACTTGATAAGTGAACTCTATACTTCCAAATATTCCATGGATCAAACAACATTCAGGAGAATTTTAAAAATGACATTGAACTCAGTGGAAATGAGTTCAATATATGAGAACTTACAGAAAACAGTTAAAGTAGTACAGAGACATTTGTAGCAGTAATTGTATCCTAAAGAGTATATCTGAAGTCTCAGCTCAATAATCTAGGTTCACTCTTCAAGAATGTAGAAAAAGAAGAGTAAACCAAAAGGAGCCAAAACATAAATAATTGAGCTAAAATCCGTGAAACTCAAAACAAAAACAGAGACAATCCATGAAGCCAAAATCTTTTTCTTTGAAAACATTGATAAAATTGAAACACCTATATTAAGATTTACAAAGCTAAAGTCAGGTGCAATGGCATGTGCCGATAATCCCAGCTACTCAAGCAGCTGAGGCAAGAGGATTATTTGAGCCCAAGAATTGTAGACCAGTCCAGGCAACATATCAAGACTTCTCTCTCCTTATCATTTACAAAGATAAAAAAAAAAAAAAAGGTGCAAATTGTAAATACCAGGGACAAAACAGTAGGTATTATTAGAGACCCTTGGAGATATCAAAATAAAGGGATATTAAAAACAAATTTAACAACTTAAATGAAATGGTCTAAAACTCAAAAAACTATTAAGATTCACTCAATATAAAATAGTAAGTCTCCAGTCCCCAGATGACTTCACTGGAGAATTCTATTTAAAGAAGGAAAAATTAACAAAATTCTACACCGTCTCTTTTAGAAGATCAAAAAGAGGGGAATATATCCCAACCCATTCTCTGATTCTAGTATTATCCTGATAATCATAAGCAGACAAAAATCTGCAACAGTGCAAAAGAAGAAAATGCAAAAAATCTTTACAAAATAACAGTAAATGGAATCCAGGAATATATAAAATTGATTATATACTATGACTAAATATTATTTGTTCCAGAGATAAAAGCTAGTTCAGTACTAAAACCCATTATAATCCATCATGTTAACAGGGTAAAGAAGAAAAATCACATGATTATATTAATGCAGAAAAGTATTTGACAAAATTCCACCCTTATTTGTTCTAAGAACATGCATATTAGTTACGGTGTGGTAAAGTCACTGGTCATAAGTTCAAATGGGAACACTCTTGAAGCCAGGCGTGGTGGTGCATGCTTGTAATCTCAGTACAGGAGGATTGCAGGTTTGTAGCCAGCCTCAGCTACTTAGTGAGGCCCTCTGCAACTTAGTGAGACACTATTTCAAAATAAAGAATAAAAAATAGGGCTGGAGGTGTAGCTCAGAGGTAGAATGCCCAAGTTCAATCCCTAATACCACACACACACACACCACCACCACCACCACCACCCCCACCCCCCACCCCAGTCTTGGATGGAGAAAGCTTACTATACTCATAGGCTCCAGAGGAGAGGGAGTCATGATATACCACAGAGGAAACACCAAGTTTTGATCAGATGGCAAAAGACAAAAGCGAGGCAAAAACTTAGAAACCTTTTATTGGGTTTCTATAGGAAAGGAAAGTCCAAATAAACAGCTTAGGGATGGCTGTGGTTTGAATAATTTTGAAGGGCTGTGCAGTGTCCAGGTGGTCTCTAGTGGTTTGGTCCTCACCCCTGGGATGTCTTGATGGAAGAATTAGAAAAGGTGATGGTTGGGATACCGTGTTCAGAATTGATTGTTTTGCATATGAAAGACAGGTTCTCATTTGAGTCCTTTGCTATCTTAAGAATTGGTTAGCCCTGGAAGGTTCATGAGCAGTGTTTCCCCAGGTCTGTAAGGCCCACAAATACTGAGAAATACAGAAAATATAGCTAACATAATTGACCCTGTGTTTAATTAGATGCCAAATAGACAAATGCGTATTGAAACAAAATACCATTCATGATAAAAAAAAAAATTCTTAGGAATTAAGGGAAACATGTACAACATGATAAAGACTATTAAGAATCCTACAAGCTAGATACAGTAGCACACATCTGTCATCCTAGTACTTAGGAGGCTAAGACAGGAGGATTGCAGATCCGAGGATAGCCTCAGGAAGTAGTAAGACTCCCAGCAACCTAATGAGAGACCCTGTTTTAAGACAAAAAATAAAAAAGGGTTGGGGGTGTAGCTTGGAGATGGAATGCCCCAGGGTTCAATCCCCAATACCACATACAATAATAATTATAATCCTACTACTAACATGTTTAATGGTGAAAAATTGTGCTTTTCCTTTAAGATTAGGAATAAGGCAAGAATCTCTTAACCACTGTTCAACATAGTACTGGAAAATTTGGCCAGAATAATAAAATAAAGAAGGGAAATTAAAAGCATACACATTGGAAAGGAAGAAATAAAAATTTGTAAAGGCAATAATTCCATCTATGGTTGTACCTTCTTTACTGTATGTCAAACATTTGATCAGAATTTAAACTTGATTGTGCAAAGTCAAGTTGTTATACTTTAAAAACTAGAGTTACATAATCAGGACTACTAAAATCTACATATTCTGGTAATTTTATGATCTTATACCATACTGTAATTATTATCAGTTGCTCTTCTGTTACACTTGTCTCTTTTATTGATTTTATTTTACATACACTTGACTAGGTAGAGACCTTGGGTAATTCTGCTTTTCTGTGCTGAATGAAGTACGAAGGCTTTGTAATAGCTATTTGCGTTTGTAATTCTTGATTTTTGCAAATCTCTCAGCTACAATACTAAAGTTGGAATTACTAGAACTCAAGCCTTCATGTAAATGGGATGTTAGCTTACTTTTTGTTTTTATTTTCTTTTGTTTTACTTAGAGTTGTGTTTCAGTGAGCCAAGAGCCTTTAAAATTATAATATAAAGTTTTGCTTTTTTGTTTGTTTTGCAAGCGTGATTATTAATAGTTCTAAGACTACTGGTCATAAAATGCTCAAATGAATCCTTGTACTAAGAAGTAACACGTTGAGGCAATTATAATGCCACTTGTCTTCTCTCTCCTAGGACTACAGAGACATCATTGATACTCCAATGGATTTTGCCACTGTTAGAGAAACTTTAGAGGCTGGGAATTATGAGTCTCCAATGGAGTTGTGTAAAGATGTCAGACTTATTTTTAGTAATTCCAAAGCATATACACCAAGCAAAAGATCAAGGGTATATAATTAAATTATTTTTTGTGTTTCGTAAAAAAAAAATGTTAAATAGCTAAATGTTGCCTTTCTTAAGAGCAAAATTAGCATTCTGTTATGTCCTTAATAGTGTCCTACTCCTCTACTCAGTTCCTTCTATGAAATAACACTGACTCCATTCTCTGGTGTTTGCAGTGGTTACTTCTGTCAATGCAGTGTGGTTGAGTATATTCGTACAAATTGTCTTGTGTGTACTAGAGCCATCTGGGCCTAGCTTTTCCAGCAGTTTTTCATACTAATGGAAATAAGCATTTTTGTCAGTGATGTACAGAAACAAATAAAAATACAAATAATGTTTACCTCTGTTTGGCCAAACAAGACATCATTAAGTGGTAACATCCCAGTGTAATGAGAAGACAAAGATGCTAGACAGCAGTGGAGGATAAGTTCAGATCCTTGGGCATAGTTTTCACGTGCTAGAATTTACAAGGAGGAGTTGTGTCAGTTTGAGCCATCTGAATTCAGAATAAAACTTTAATAATCTCAAATGTTGGAAAATTCCTAATATAAACAAAAATAATAGTAAAGGCTTTAGTTTACTTTTTATCAGAAGAGATTTAGAAAAAGTAGTAATTAAAAATATTTAAGTTCTGAAATGTTTTTACTAGAAAAACATTTATAATATTCACTAATCAGGCATTTTCTTTGAAAGAATGTTTGAACTCAGTGAAATTTTTTTCTTTCCATAGATTTACAGCATGAGTCTGCGCCTATCTGCTTTCTTTGAAGAACACATTAGTTCAGTTTTATCAGATTATAAATCTGCTCTTCGTTTTCATAAAAGAAATACTATAACCAAAAGGAGGAAGAAAAGAAACAGAAGCAGTTCTATTTCCAGTAGTGCTGCATCAAGGTATTTAATATCTTTTAAATGGCATTAGCTGATCTATAACTTTGTCATCTAAATGATAGAACTTGGTGTTTTTTAATACTTCCTTTACTATTCCCTATATTGCAGAATGATATATTTGACATGCAAGTTCCTATGATGTGGAGGATTTTTAATCTTTTAAACTAAAGCTTTACTAGTGTAAGTGCTTAAATTCAAACTGCTAAATTTATACAGTAAAACAGCATTTTTAGGCTAGTGATGGCATCATGCTTTCTGTCATATAACTGTAGCATTTATGGCGATCCTTCACTAAATATTCACTTTTCAAAGGCTCACAACCATATGAAATCCACTACAAATCTCATATTTTAACATATTTCATAATAGTACAAATGTTGAATCCAACAGTTTAAAACTATTTATTTCATTGATTCATAAAAAAAACTGTAGAAATGATTAACAATATGATCTTGCTTACAGCCCTGAAAGGAAAAAAAGAATCTTAAAACCCCAGCTAAAGTCAGAAATCTCTACCTCTCCATTCTCTGCACCTCCAAGATCAGTACCACCAAGGCATAATGCTGCTCAGATTAATGGTAAAACAGAATCCAGTTCTGTGGTTCGAACCAGAAGCAACCGAATAGTTGTAGATCCAGTTATCACTACTGAGCAACCCTCTACTTCATCAGCCGCAAAGACGTTTGTTTCAAAAGCTAATACAGCTACAGTGCCAGGGAAGACAAGTAAGACTTAGTTTCTAAGTTGAAGTGTGGATGATTAACTTTGTCACAGGTTTTAGTAATTACCTGCAGATGCTGCTGTTTTTGCTTTCTTCATTGTTTTTCCTATTTTCAAAAATGCCTTTTTAATAAGAAAATTAAAGTTTAGAAATATCAGTGTAGAATAATGCTTAAAATAAGAAACCGGTCTGATCTTTCCAAATTTAAATACTAGTAGATAGACGTGCTGGCTAGCAGTTTGCCAAGACTTGCTGTCGTTATCTTGTGGGATGGAGTACTGGGGATGGAACCCAGAGGCATTCTACCTCTGAGCTATACCCCTAGTTCTATTTTATTTTTTATTTTGAAACAGTCTCACTAAGTTACCATGCACTGGCCTCAAACTCGAAATCCCCCTCTCAGCCTCTTAAATACTGGGATTATAAGCATGTACCACCATGCCCAACTTTGTTTTCATAATCTGAAACTGACTGGACAGCTTATAAAAAGCCTACATCTATTAAGTTTCTCTTTGTATGTACCTTTTTCTAATTAGATTCCCTAGGTTACAGGGTGTAGCTCAGTGGTAGAGCACTTGCCTAGTATGCATGAGGCCCTGGGTTTGATTTGAGCGCTACAATTAAAACAGAAAAGTAGATTTCCTAAAGAAGTTTTAACCATGCTTCAGGTTTTCTCCTTTTGGCTAATACAAGAAAATCAGATTAGGAGCAATTCTAAGCCTTTTGTGTGTTTTTAGGTTCAACAAGTCTTAGCTTTTAATCTGTTATGTTTATGCTTTAGTACTAGAGAATTCCGTGAAACATTCCAAAGCCTTGAATACTCTGTCAAGTCCTGGTCAATCCACTTTTAGTCATGGCACTAGGAATAATTCTGCAAAAGAAAATGTGGAAAAGGAAAAGCCAGTCAAACGTAAAATGAAGACATCTGTACTCTCAAAAGCATCTACTCTTTCGAAGTCCTCACCTGTCCTTGAGCAAGGTAAGTTGTTAATTTATTCACACAGATACAGTAAACCTTCTTACAAATGATATTTTTGTTTATATCTACGTGTGTGTGTGTGTGTGTGTGTGTGTGTGTGTGTGTGTGTGTTTTACTCAGGATTGAACTCAGGGGCATTCTACCTCTCAGCTACACCTCCAGCCCTAATTTTTTATTCTTTATTTGAAACAGGGTCTCACTAAGTTGCAGAGTACCTCACCAAGTACCTGAGGCTGGTGGTGAACCTGCGATCCTCCTGTCTCAGCCTCCTAAATACTGGGATTACAAGCGTGTGCCACCACACCCAGCTTTTATCTACTTTTTGATTCCCCATTTAAAAGTCACATTCTACATTAGTTCATAAATTCAATGAAACATTCTTTGGCTTGCAGTTTTGTGTCAAAAGCAAACTGTATTGCCATTAGAATTATAAAAATAAGCAGGGCATGGTGGCACATGCTTGAATCCCAGTACTTGGAAGACTGAGACAAGACAGGAGGATCATAGGTTCGCAGCCAGCCTCAACAACTTAGGCCCTCAGCAACTTAGACCCTGTTTTAAAATTAAAAAAATAGGGCTGAAAGTGTAGCTCAGAGGTAGAATGCCACTGAATTCAATCCCCAGTGCCACCTTTCCCCCAAAAAATTATAAAAATAGGAAAGCTCACTATATTAGAATTAATAACAAATTTTAAAATTAAAGGCTTTTAATATCATAAATTAATTTCTAGGTTCTTTATTATAAAGCCTAAAGATGCAATCCTCAAAATTTTAAATTAAATTGGATTTAGTTAACCTGATACCACTTTTTTAGAAAAAAAAATTAAATTTTTATTAAACAAGCTAACCTTTATAAGTGGTTGTCAGTCTTCTGTTCTAGCACATAATTATTAGTTCCTCCAGTTGAGCTGCCAAGTTGTTTCAAGTACAGATTTTTGTCGTAAAGGCTATCTGTTTGAAAGACAGAGAAATTAACTGATAAAATATACCATATGGCATGTTAAAATAATATGGCTCAGCTATAGACAGCCCAGTAATAATTATATTGTCTCAAGACTTCAAAAGTGTGTCTAAGACATTTCCTCATCAGTATTCTTTCCAGAAACCATGTAAAATTGGTTTTCTTTCCTGAAATGTTCTCATTTTGATTAATGGCATTTTTATATACCCACTTACAAAAATTTAAAATCGGGAGTCAGCTGGGCATGGGGACACAAGCTTATAATCCCAGTACTTGGGAGGCAGAGGAGGATCGCAGATTTGCAGCCTGTTTTAAAATAAAGAATAAAAAAATATGGCTAGGAGTGTAGCTTGGAGGTAGAGTACCCCTAGGTTCAATTCCTAGTTCTATAAAAAAAAATTAAAGAAATCAGGAGTCATCCTAACCTCTTCAGCATCCAAATCTATTCAGATTATCTTTGGTTTTTTTTTTTTTATGGTATTCTGCCTCCATCACATTTCTTATGTCCATTTGTCCATGATCTTAATTCAGATCTTCATAATTTCTTGCTTTGACTATTTTCTTAGTTCCTTAACTGGTCTTCCTGTTTAATTTCTAAACTCCTTCCTACTTAGTCCATCTTTTACATTGTACATGTGTGCACATGTGTGTCTATAGTCAGTATAAATCCTTTCTTGTTCAAAGAAAATATGGCATCAGATTTTAATTTTTTTCCACCTGTTAAATAGGACTCTTCATTACTTGGCTTTTGCCTAACATACATTTATTTCTCCCTTTTATGTACCAGCATTCTAAACCACTTAAAAGTCCCTGAATGTCTTTGTCCTTTTCTCTCTTCTTTAATTTTTTTCCTACTAGTTTAATGGTCTCCTTATTACCTTTCAAGTTTTGAAATATCTGCTCTAGAAATTCTCCTGAGTTTTTTAGACATAAATCCTTTGTACTGGGTATCTGGTGGGTAAGAAGTATTTGACTAAATAAGCAAATGACTTTGCTTACGAATGTTTTACATTATTTAATCTGTTTCTCTTCCCTTTTAATGAGGGATTGAAGTCAGGGGAATTCAACTTCTGAACTACACCTCCAGCCTTTTTTTTTTTTTTTTTTTTTTTTTTTTTTAAATTTGAAACAGGGTCTTACTACCTTGCTGAAGTTGGCCTTGAACTTGCAATCCTCCTGTCTCAGCCTCCTAGGTACTGGGATTATAAGCATGCACCACTGTGCTGGCTGTTTCCCTTCTGAACTAAATTTTAATTGTTTATTGATCTTCATTCTATCAATTCTGAATCCTTGGGAAATCAAATGTGTACAGCAAAATGGCTTTAGCATTATGTTAGGGGATTTCCTATCTCATAGCCAGTTTGACTTACAATTTTTGAGTATTACAAAATCTGGGGTATTCATTTTTCTAGTATAGAAATATATCTAACTCATTAGTGGTGATTTGTTAATAAATATTGACATCCAAATTAACTATTAGAACCAAGAGCCATGCTGCCAGTGGAAATATATTTATTTAATATTATTATATTAGCATAAGTAAATAAAAATTTTCTGGTTGCTATATCTAATAAAAACAAGCAAATCAAATTAATTGTATACAACTTCACTGTTTAAATTGAAAATTTATTTAAAAATTTGATTTCTTAATTGGATGGCTAGTGGTCAAGTGCTCACTAGCCACATGGGTATCCACCTTATTAGATAATTAGATCTAAGTCCAGATCAGTGGTTCTTTATTTTTAACTGGTAAATTCTTTTTTAAGAAAGTTACAGTCTGGTTGTACACTGGTTTATATCTGTAACTCCAGTATTTGAAAGACTGAGACAGAAGAATTGGAGGTTTGAGGCCAGCCTCAACAACTTAGACCATTTTTCAACATTATGAATGAAGGAAGGAAGGAAGCTGAGGATGTGGCTTGGAAGGCAGAACACCTGAGTTCAATCCTTAGTAACACACATACACACGTTACATTACTTTTTCGCCTTTTTTATGCTATGTATTGCTTTGAAAGGTGATAAAACTTAGTTCTTTCACCAAAAAATTACACAAAGGCATGTCCACACAAAATTTTGAGCCATTTCAAGAGATTCATGGAATCCTTGGAGCCGATATATAGAAAGAACTTATGAAGTGGTATATGGTATTTAGCACGCTTGTCAGTAGTCTTACTATAAAACAAAGAGAGATACAGAATCCCCAGGAAGTTTAAATATAATTGTTTGGTAGAAAAATATTTATCTATTTTATGCACATATACCCACATTTTACCTTCCCTATTCCCAGCCTCTCCCATTCCCTCCCCACACAGCTCTGGAACGAATCAAAAAAGCAATTTCATGGATTAAGTGTGCCTATTGTTCCCTTTTAGGAGATTGTAAGAACAATGCCCTTTTACCAGGAACCATTCAAGTAAATGGCCATGGAGGACAGCCATCAAAGTTCGTGAAGAGGGGACCTGGAAGGAAGCCTAAGGTAGACATTAATACCAATAGTGGTGAAATTATACACAAGAAAAGGGGTAGAAAGCCCAAAAAATTACAGTATGCAAAGCCAGAAAATTCAGAGCAAAATAACATGCATCCCATCAGAGATGAAGTAGTTCCTTCTTCAACATGCAATTTTCTTCCTGAAACTAATATTGTTAAGGAGGATTTGTTACAAAAAAAGAGTCGTGGAGGCCGAAAACCCAAAAGGAAGATAAAAACGCAAAAATTAGATTCAGATCTTATAGTTCCTACAAATGTTAAAGTGCTAAGGAGAAGTAACCGAAAAAAGACAGATGATCCTATTATAGATGAAGAAGAAGAGTTTGAAGAACTCAAAGGCTCTGAACCCCACATGAGAACTAGAAACCAAGGTCGAAGGACAGCTTTCTATAATGAGGATGACTCTGAAGAGGAGCAAAGGCAGCTGTTGTTCGAAGACACCTCTTTGACTTTTGGAACTTCTAGTAGAGGACGAGTCCGAAAGTTGACTGAAAAAGCAAAAGCTAATTTAATTGGTTGGTAACATGAACCAAAATATTTTTTCTTCAAAAAATCTATAAAACAGGTACAGGTAAGGAATAAGTAGAACTAAAGCTTCTGCTTCCTTGCTGCTATGGTGGATTAGGTAATGTTATAAATTTGACTTACAAAAAACAAACTTAGAAGACACTTCACTTCTTTAAATGAATATATATATAAATATATACATATATATTTTAAATGTTTGCTATTTATTGCCCTAGATAGGTTATGCATTTCCACATCCATTTCATTCACTGTTTGAAACAAAAGAAATTAAGGACCTATGATAAATTTCTGATTTATGGAAGAGACAGTTCTGCTACCCTCTAAAGGAGCATAATATTCCTAGTGATAGAGCATTTCATGTTAAAATGAATTATTTTTGACCAAACAAGGTACATTTTTATTGACACAGAAATCATGCCCCTAGGAAGACAGATGTTAAACAGAGTAGCAGAAAATTAAGAAATACATTTTCTCTACAGATAAACCTAAAATTCCTACCATATGATACCCTAAAAAGTTTTAATTTTAGTTATAGAATGTTCATCTACAAGATACCTAGAGAAGGCTTTTGCTTTATTCCATTTCTGCCAAACTTAGAAGAAAATGTACTAATGAAAAGGAAACATATCCACATTGGAAAACATTTGACTGTCTAATTTTTCAGACCTTGATTCTTATATCAATCACTCAATCTCTGTTTATTGTGCCAAAGACTGAGAATCAGTGCAGTGGAAAGCCTGTTTTTGACTGTCAGGACAGCATACACTTTTCAATATTGGAAAGGATATATATTCTAAAGAACAAGTTATTAAAGAGTTATGCTGAGGTATATCTTTTTTGGTACTAATAGTAGAAAATAATGCACTGGTGGGTCCTTTGACAGAGATGTTTTAGAGAAAATATTTAAGTGGTTAAAGGATTCAAGGAATATACAGGAAAAAAGGAATGGGATTTGATGTTTACTTAATGATCTGGATTAATGTCATTTCTAAACCTTATACATATCTGATAGGCGAAAATGACTTACAAAGTGTCTGTGTATGTGTATATATTGATAAATGGGTATAATTAAATATATATACAAACACATACTTATATACTATTACCCAGGTATAAATTCCTTTTTTCAGGATTTTTTAGATAGTGGTAGAATAAAAATAATTTTAAAATGTCTTACTTTATAGTTTAATTTTAAGGGGAAGATTGGTTATTTTCAATTATTAAAAGTTAAAATAGGCCAAATCACTTTTTATGCAATCATGTTTTATACAGTGGTCTCATTGCACATTGTGTTTTTTCTGCACTTTTTACGGTATCCTTATCACGCTGGTATGTCAATATACACCCTAAAGAAAAACTCCATTTAATGATTGTGCCTTGTATTCTATTATTTTTTGCATCATTAGTAAAATTAAGTTGTCTATTGTAAATGATAACTATATGACTTAGGAGAATGTATTGCTATATGTACTGCTATGGAAAAGGAAAGCAGTTATTTATTTGTTTATGGTACAGTTATTTTATACCTTAAAAACCAACATAAATGCCATTTCTATTGTTTAAAAATTATTGTCCATTTTTTTAAAAAGTATAAGAATGTAGTATTTTCTGAGGACTGATATGGTACAAAAATGTAACCAAAATTTTCAGATACTACATTTTTAAAAAGCAAGGATGGGGAAAATGTATCAGCATGACCCTGATGTAGAAAAATAAAGTCTTTAATTGAACCTTGGCAAAATAATTATATAATTATTTCTTTACTTATTTCTGATAAGATAAATGTTAACTATCACTTAGCTGTCTTGAAGAATAAAAAGTGATGCATTTGGGCTTTTTTAGATTGTTTGTAACTAAATTTGTACAGAAATCCTCCTGTGAAATTAAGTAAACCATTTCCAGATCTTGACTGGATTGCTGTGATTTTGCAGTTGAAAAAAAATTTCAAAATTTTCAGGTTTTTTGTATATTTATTTTTTTCTAACAAATATATTTAACTATATAATTAAAATTCAGTAGTTAAACTTCATGATGCAGAAATGGGTGGCTTGGTTGTGTAGAAAAATGAGTCAGTTACAGCATTACTGAAAATAATAGTGTGTATGTTTGAAATTTAAGTCATTGATTAGTTGCTTTTGAAGGCAATCTATTTGAAATATGTAATTTCCTGATGTTATCTGCATTGTGTTAAAAACAATAGACTATAAAATCCTTTTTTTGTAAAAAATGTGTATAGTTTTAAGATGTGTACAGAAAAATTAAGAGAGTGTACACAGTCTTAGAGTGGAATACTCTAATATGGTGTATGGATTAGTTCCAACTCTTGAGCAGAGAAATGAATATTTACCATCTTTCCTTTAACAAAATATATTATTCCTGTTCTAAAGACACTGTATATTTATGACCATATTTGGACATTTTCAGACACTGGTTTCTTAGTAAAGCAAAATGACTTGGGTCAGATTATTTGTAACTTAAACACTTTAAAAATGTATTGGTAATATCAGATATATTTAGATTTTATATTTTTATAATTTAGCTTCTAACCTTACAAAAGTTGAATTAAGAAATTTAAGTCATCACCATTTTTTTTGTTGTTTTGTTTTACCACTTGGAAAAATATCCTTTCTGAGACAGTAACATCATGTATCTACTGTTTCTAGGCCAGAAGGAAATGTTGCCACTTGTATTATTTGAGCAATTAAAAATAAAAGTTTACTGAAAGCTTCAGAAACATAACTTATGACACACATGGAACATAGAAAATTATTTACAAGTTATCTAAATATCCAGCCCTAATTAATGCTTTCTTCTCCTACCCCAACATTCTCAAGCCTCGGGTGAATCTTAAAAAATTTGAACACTTTCACTGAATAAACCTTTACTCCAATTACAATCTCACAACCTTTGGCAGTAGATATATAACCTCTTAAAATTTTAGCTTTGCAATCTGCTCTTATAGCATTGGACTTTTTTTTTTTTTTTTTTTTTTTGCATACACTTATGAAGTTAAGATTCATTGGCCTTATTTCTATTGTTTTTATTGCACAGCTTCTCTACAAATTTAAAATATGGTGGCATTATTACCAGACTTTCTCCTTAGATACAATTAGAATAATCATATAGATATTATTAGGTCCTATTGGAGACTAGGATTGACTGAATTTAGTATCACCTAGAAGTCAATTACATAAGACACAGTGAACATAGGAAAGATCCTCATGCAGCATGTATGTTAACATCTAGAACTGTCCTATCTATAGTATGTAGTAAGCTAATCAGAGATGCTAACACATTATCAAGATAATATTTTTTCTTGTGTGATGTTATATGATTTGTAACAAATTAGTTCCTCCAGTTAACAGTGTTTACTTTAATTCTGACATTCCATTTTATACATAACTACTTATATATATTTCCCGCAAATGCAAGCTGGAAGCAATTTTGGTTTTTCATTTTTCTATCTAAAGAAAACAAATTTATTCTGAATGTTTTTGTTCACATTTTTTAGTAGGTTGAAAGGACCAAGTTACCTGAATGATTAAAGGGCTATAAATGATCACCTTATATGCAGTAGATAATATGATTTTAAAAGTCACAATATGAAAATTATTTTCATCTTTTATCAATTATACCTAACTTATCTAGAAAATATTTCCAACATAATAAGTTGGCCGTGGCTAGTTATATTTGGGTGAGAGTTTATCTTTCTATTCAGATTGGAATAACACACATTTCATCGTTTTCTCCCTGCACTTCCCCTTACTTTCCCCATTTCCAAGTGGTTGGCTCTTAAGTTAGCACTGTATTTGCTAAGAGGCCATTTTTGTTCTGATAGGAAGCGCTCCAAATGGAAAGTCGTTTTGAATTACATGCAGTAGCAAGGATGGGGTCACGGAGTCGGGAGACTGCGTACCACCTGAGCAATCCCATGATAAACCTTGTACACACTGCAGTGAGACAGTGAGCAGGAAATCTGAGCTATATATATATATTTTTTTAGTTTTGATAGCTCTGTTTTGAAATACTTTTTTAATGCAGATAAAATTATCAGGAAATTAACCTTATATGGCACAAACCAAATACATAATATTGCGTGACTGAGTTTCTACATTCAAGGAGCTAAGAAAATAGATTCAACATGGTAATAGTACACATGCATATAAGGCAGATGTATACGCATGCCGGTTACTTTTAAGAATATGCGTGTTGGTTGACCACAGTGGTAGACTATAAAATGAGACAAAAGACAAAGTTACATTTTTGGACCATATTAAAAAACTGCAAGAAGACAGGGGTCTTATAAAAGATCTTTTAGAAAACTGTTTAATCCTGTCACAGGATATTTAGACATGTGTAGAATGTAGCTTCATTTTTAAAAAGTAACTGACATAGAGGGTTAAAGTTGAAACTGATGGATTTTCAAATTAAAATTATGCTTATTTTGTACAGAAAAAAAATGTTAAACAGCGAATCTGTTGTATGTAATAAGTAACACAAAGTTAAAAGCAAATTTAATCAATAGCTTTATTGAGGTGTTTGGGTTTTTTTTCCTTCCAGACCTGGAGTATCATGTTATAAACAGCAGCCTCACACCACAATAGCAGTGCCCTTTCTTTTTGTACATACTGGTTGGACCTTTCTTTACTGTTACGTGGACACTTTCTATGTTAGTTTTGATGCATAATTCTTTGAATCCTTTTATACAAACTAGAATGTATGTGTAAGAATTCCTGTCCCTGCAATGTAGTAACTATAAACTTATTTTTAAATAAATAGAAAACTTGTTTTTCTAAGCTATTTTGTTAAGCCTCATGATTTCTTTATTTGCTTTTTTGTTTATAACACATTAAGTATTCAGTACATAATGGGCAGTTTACCCAAGTGACTGTGTGGCAGAAGCCAATATGTAAATGCTGGTTTATTGGAGTTTTTAACGATTATTATCAGTCAAGAGAACTCTTAATTCCAAAAATTAAAATTAACAGTAAGAACTCAGTTGCCTTTTTATGTGTCCACTCAAAACAATTTTATTGACTTGTTATTGTGAGTTACTAACTGGATGATAAACATTTCAGTGCTCATATTTTTATAAGATGTCAAAGGAACATGTTGCATAAATATTTTCTCAAAAATGTGAAATTTCAAGCCGGGCGTGGTGGCGCACGCTTGTAATCCCAGCATTCGGGAGGCTGAGACCGGAGGATCCTGGTTCGCGGCCAGCCTCAGCTACCTAGTGAGGCACTCTACAACTTAGTGAGACTCGGTTTCAAAATAAGGAATAAAAAATAGGGCTGGGGGTATAGCTCGGAGGTAGAATGCCCCTGAGTTCAATCCCTAGTACCGCAAAAAAAAAAAAAAAAAAAAAAAATGTGAAATTTCTGGAAAAAGTTAAGTGGAAGAATGATGAAACAATGTCACTTGTTCAGCAGTTTTGCAAATACTGAGATCTGTAAAACTGATGCTCTTTTCCTAGAAATCTGTTCCGATTGGCATGTTTTTATTAACTTCCTAAGAATCCCTAGTTTTAGCATGAAATATTAGATGTGAATATATAAGGCTGTAGCAGATCATTCAAATTAAGCACATAGGGAGTAATTACTAGTTATGTACTATTAGTGAGCATTTCTTCCTAAAATGTTTTGTTTAAATGGTTTTGTATAAAGTACATTTCTATGGTGAGAAAAGCAAGTAACAGTTTCCCAAGTACCTTTTTTTCCGTCTAAAATATGCTGATACTAATACCTGGTATATACTTAGAAACTGGCCAAGAAAAATTCATTTTCAGCAACCACTGTTTATTGATTCCCCTTTTGTGATAGCATCAACTATGATCTTAAGTTTTCCCACTGTTTACAGTTGTCAGTAAGATTAAAGGCCACGGTGCTAAATCTCTGGTCCTTGCAATATAGTACTTAGTGACACTTTGCATTTAACATATTCACCATATATTGACTGTACTATTTGGGGGAAAATAAAAACAGTAGAAAGGACTCAGTGAAGTACCTTTCTACCTAATTAGATGTATTGTTAGCACAGTGAAATGGAAAGCTCTGGGCTTGAGTTTGAGAATGGGAGTTTGGCTTTCATCAGTGACAGGAAGTTGAGTAACTCCTCCAGCAAGACCATTTCATTGCTAAGCTTCATTTTTCTTATCAATAAAGGGTAGAAAAGTTGATTGGGTTATCTTCAAGGCCCAATTCACATGACCTATGATAATCTAATTTGTGTCTTGTCCCCTGTACTCTTGGTTCAATCTTGGATTTTCTATTAGTCCCTAAATAAAATACATTAACATAGCTGAGCCTTATGTCCATGACTTGATTGTAGTAAATGTGAGACTTGCTGAGCCTTTGGAGGGAGTTTTGACTATTACTGCACACTATTGGTATAAATTGTGAGTTGATTTGAGTTATGTTTGAGAAGACTTAGATCCTTCATAAGTGGAAACATTGTTTTGGATTATTTTAATACAAAAGAACCTAAGTTAGAAGCAAAGAAAACTGTTCTGATGACATGAAATCTGCCTGAGCAGAGTATATGAAGATTAAAGAACAACTCCGTCTCCTTTGGAAAAATTTAAGAAAACATTTTTCTTTATTTGTAGTACTGGGGACCAAACTTGGGCCTCATGCATATTAGGCAGATGCTTTACCACTGAGCAAATCTCCATTCCACAATTTACTATTTAACAGAAAACCAAATTCTACTTTAGTCATGACATAATACTTGGCAGTAAGCGTTTCACAAACTGTTTCCTGCCCTGTCTCCCTTAAACATACTTTTTTGGTAAATAAGAGCATCAATACTCAAACTGCCTAGCCAGTGTGGTGGCACACGCTGAGACAGGAGGATCACAGATTTGAGGACTCAGCAATGTAGCAAGCTTCAGCAACCTTAGCAAGACTGTTTCAAAACAAAAAGGGTGGGGGTGTAGTTCAAAAGTAGGATGCCTCTAATGCCACAAAAAAGAAAGAAAAAACTCAATTTTTTTTATCACACTATATTTTCTTCTCCAATCAATCCCCCTCCCTCCCTCTATCTCATTTGGATTAAACCCAGGGGCATTGTACCTCTGAGCTAAACCTCCATCTCCATTTTTTATATGTAGAAATAGTGTCTCCCCGAGTTGCTGAGGGTCTTGCCAAAGGGTTTTGCCAAATTAACTGAGGCTGGGGTCTTTCTGTCCTAGCCTCCCAAATACAGGTGTATGCCACTATGCCCTTCAACTATTGAAGCTTTCCATATTTTGGAACAACCCAGCACCATTGCCATTGAAAAATAGACTTACTCTATTACCCTGCCACATTGTTACATTTCTCTGCCACTATTTTTCTTAGTGTTGTCCGAGCTACTTATATTAGTTACAAATTTTAACCCAAAGTAACAGTTAACTTCTGTTTCAGAAAGGTAATTTAAAATAGTCATAAATAAGCATTTTTATAGAATAAAAGCTCATGAATACATTTAGCACACTTAAACTTTAATTTTGCAAAGACAAACACCTTCAATTGATAATGACCCAAAGATAGCCACTCCGTAGTGTATAAATGTACAGGTGTATATAAACTTCAGTATTTAGTCCTACTTAAATATCCAATGATTGTCCATTAACTCAATATTAGTATGATTGTCCATTAACTCAATATTAGTAAGAAATTTCAGGTTACCAGAATATCTTGGAAATTTATATTTAAGTTGACATAATACATGCCGGGGACCAGCCCTCAAGGCAGTAGGGTCAGGGGTCCCTCGACAGGTGTGGAATAAGACGAGGTCATGAGAATACGCTCACACCAAATGCAGTGAAGAAGCGTATCTCTTATTGTCGGTCGCTATTTTATACTATATATTTTTTGCAATGAGGCATATAGAACAGGAATTTTTACAGACTTGTTTTGTTTTTCCAAAGGTTGTCCTTAACCAGTTAAGGTTACATTTTCCATTAGTTAAAATCTTTACAATTTTGTTTAGCCCCTTTAAGCAGTGTTCTGTCTTATCTCAGGTAGTTAGAGGGTTACAGGGAGACCAGGTGGTAGTGGGCAAAAGACTATTTGTAGTAGCTATTTAGATAAACTTGCAAAGCCTGTTTCTAGACTAATGCTTATAAAAGGTTAATGTTTTGGGTTGTCTCGAGTCACTGCTTTTTCTCAGCTAAGAGATCAGTATCTGTCAGGCCACATGTTTCTAAGAAGTTTTCCTTTATAATAATATAAAAGCAAAACTCAAGCACCCAAAATTTCCAGAATATAATAATGCAAAGTGGGATATGCCATGCATTTCTTCTTTTGGAATCGTCTGCCTTGCAGGACTCCAGCAAACCAAGCCTTGCTCAAGATCCAGCTATTAAGGAGCTGTGGCAAATACAAAATAATTGCTATTTTAAAATGTCAAAATTATGATTCAGTTTATTTGAATACAGTTTGTTTTCAGCTATTCCAAATATTATGCAAGAGTAATGTTAGCTTCTCTAGCTAATGGACCAGCATAAAAAAGTTTAGGGACTTCAGACTAACCTATCTCTTGAGAAAGAAAGCCCAGTCTTCATCTTAAAAATTAAGAAATACTTATAGTATACCCTATGCTTACACAGAAAAGACATAGCCATTATTTTTTAAAAAGCCAAAATTATTAGATAAGTCCAAATAATTCACCTAAGTTATATTAATTAGGAGTCTTACACTAAAATGTTTATGAGCCAGTCAACTAAAAAAAATATGGTTTGGAGTGGTCGTGTTTTAACATTTGCGTGTGTGGTGCTAGGGATGGAACCAAGGTCCTCAGGCATGATAAGTGAACACTACCACTGAGCTACAACTCCAGCCCAAGAGATTGTTTTTAATGTGTCTTGCTTAGAAGTATTAGAAATTCAGTTAACTTGTTTTCTGTGAATTTGGAAAATACTAGATTTATAGAAACATTTATTTCTAGAGACCAGAAAACTCCTTTTAAGTTTTTAAGAGATGTTAAATTCAAATTATTAACAGGAAGTTATTTGATATTAAAAAGACACTTTTTCATAGAGTTCTTAGAGCTTTAATTCTATATCTTTAGCTACAAGTCAAACATAAACACAATCTCACCAGTCCAAATTTTTGTTTTGTTTTGTTTTTTTCCAGTACTGAGGGTTCTATTCAGGGGCATTCTACCTCTAATCTATACCCCTAATGGTATTTTTATTTGGAAACAGGGTCTTGCTGAATTGTTGACGCCGACTTCAAACCTATAACCCTCCTGTCTCAACCTCCTAAGTACTGGGATTACAGGCATGGGCCACCATGCCTGCTTTACCAGTCCAAGTTTTAGAGAGTTGTTTTACTTTCTTAATTGACTTGAGCTCATGAGAGACAATGAGACAAAACTTACAAATCAGTTATGAAAAACTAAAGACAAAAACAAAACATGGCAGCAGATATAAAGGGACTCATATCAGGGATTTTATTAAACTTGTTAATGAGAGAACTACTAAGATTAGTCAAGGCCAGTTCAAAGAGTTTATGCAAGAGTAGGTATTTGTAGATAATAAGTTTAAGACAAGATTGCTAAAGGTGTGGTACCACCAAAAGCAGTTGTATAGGGAACTTCAAAACTCCATTCCTCCACTAAAGCAGTGACTAAACTCACAAAATCTGTCAGAATCAACTTTTTTACAACTCTGGAATCTAAAGAACAACACCAGGGGAAAGATAAGAAAGAAGCTGCCAGGTGTGAGGAGTGTTTTACCCACCCACCATCATCTTCCCTGCCTCTGCTATGGCCATAAATATGACAGCCTGCATTCCTGGTACAGTTCACTAGACCAAAGAAGAGCTTTATAGGTTTTGTTTCCAAAGAATTGTAGTTGTATATTTTGATCTATCTAGTGGCTTTCCAAAGGATTGACTCAGGGGCTTGCCTTTGTTTTACTCACTTGGAACTTTCTCCTGGCTGAAGTGGCCCCCTAGATGATGCTTGTCAAAAGCATTTAGAAGCAAATACACTAGCAACAGCTGCCCCGAGACAAGGGATAACAGACAGGGCAAGCAGCACTGACTGAAAGGCTTGACAGGAATAGGATGGGCAAGAAGATCCATGGAAATAAAAAGGCTTTGAAAAGCTACCATGTAAAATGGGGAGTCTAGAAGGCCATGTGCACGCTCAGGGCTGAATGCTCGCTCAGAAAAGACCCGAGAAGACCCTCAGCTTCCACTTCTGTCCACTGTTAGGTTCCACACAAGCAGAAGTTAAGACTAGAGTATAATGCACCAATAAAAGTGTAAGTAAATAAGCCAGGTGTGGTGGCGCACGCTTGTAATCCCAGCATTTGGGAGGCTGAGACTGGAGGATCCAGGTTTGTGGCCAGCCTTAGCTACCTGGTGAGGCACTCTGCAACTTAGTGAGACCCTGTTTCAAAATAAAGAATAAAAAATAGGGCTGGGGGTATAGCTCGGAGGTAGAATGCCCCTGAGTTCAATCCCCAGTACCGCGCAAAAAAAAAAAAAAAGTATAAGTAAATAAAATGTTAAAAAATAAGTGAAGGCTAAGGCAGAGTTGTAAACAGCTTGTTTAAGCATTGGAGTAGTGCTCAATACAGCCAGTCTGCAAATAGCGGAGAAGTGGGTTTTGGTGGATTTATTTTCTTTATCTACTTGTTTATTTTAACTCTAAGCAGTTAAGGAAATCTCTGAAATTATTAGTTGATCCCTCAGCTAATGGACTAATGGAAGAGAATTCCATAATCACATGTTACAACAAACAATAATAACAGACCCTAGCAAAGGGAGAAGAATTTAATTTCTAGAGTTATACATTGTAACATCCAAATTTTCCAGTTGTCAATAATATGAGTTTTGCAAGTAAGAAATTATGGCCCACTCATAGTAATATAGAATTGATAGATTAGATACAAAATTGGCTGTTTCATAGAATAATACCATAACCTTGTATCTTCTCCACTGAACAGAAAAGATATTTAACTTTATTGAACAAAAACACAAGTTAACATGCAACTGTACATAATCTAGGACATTTAACCAAAATATTAAAGTCATGGGAAAATGGCTTATATACTCAGCTGAAATCTTGCACCCAAAAGTTTGCTAAACAGGTAATTTATCAAACTTTCTACTGTTCTCATGATATAGACAACCCTAATAGATCATTCTGTAGGCCATGTTTATCTAATTAATAATGGACATATATGACTATCTTGCTCTTGGCTAGAGCTATATTCTAAAGACTAAAATCCCAATTTTGATTTTTTTATATGAGTCAATAAATTTTATGAATCCTTGTGGCAGCCTATTTTCTCACTAGCCTTAGCCAGCCACCCTCACTTAATAAAACCACTTGTAAGATTGTTTGGATCCATTTCTCTATCACTACCATTAGGGGGTCAGTTATACATTAATGCAATTTTCATGGTGAGAGGAGCCATACTGCTTTATCAAATAGAGTGATAATTATTTCATTGGGTGACCAATTATGTAAAGGAAACAAACGACTGCAGCATCATGTCCTTGCTGACTCACAGCCTTTTAATGATTTTCTCTGCCAACATTAAATTATTACAATTTAAGTTGTTCATAATTTAACGCATCATATGCAAACTAGCACACAGCAATCCATATGATATAAATGGACGTTCACATTTGAGGCATAATAATTCTGCCTATAATACAAAAACCTATAACTTAACAGTATTAATTGGTATCTACAAAATTTACAAGAGAAAATGTGTTACATCTTACATACATGCACTGGACAGTTTTTTTTGTTTTGTTTTGTTTTTTGCGGTACTGGGGATTGAACTCAGGGGCATTCTACCTCCAAGCTACACCCCAAGCCCTATTTTTTATTCTTTATTTTGAAACCGAGTCTCACTAAGTTGCGGAGTGCCTCACTAGGTAGCTGAGGCTGGCCACGAACCCGGATCCTCTGGTCTCAGCCTCCCGAATGCTGGGATTACAAGCGTGTGCCACCACTCCCGGCTGGCACTGGACAGTTTATTGAACATTTTGCATGCAATTCTATATGTATATACCATAATCCACAGAAGGAGTTGAAATTGGTTAGGAGTTTTATGTTACATTGAATTAATTTTTACATGAATGAGGTCACCAATCATGGGACAGAAGAAATGGAATATAGACAAAACACCACTAATGACAACCCAGAAATGTCAGATTCCAGGTCCATAAAAGACCTTTACAGCTTAGGAAACACTCAATTTTTGTTCCCTACACAATTTGGATGCCTGCCTACCAATAGCCCTTGTGTACAAAAGCAAAACATTTTATTTTTGAAACATGGAATTATTACACAAATCATTTTAATGTGCTGGATATTGTGATACCAAAACTCAGGCAATGGCTAATCACCTCCATTAAGATTCATTTTCAGCCAAGATGTCCACCAACAGATGAATGGATTACAAAACTGTGGGATATGTACACAATTGAATTTTATACATAAAGAAGAACAAAATCATGTCTTTTCAGGGAAATGGAGGGAACTGGAAAACATTATGCTAAGTGAGATTAGTCAGTCACAAAGAGTAAAAAAGTTGAATGCTCTCCCTAATATGCAGAAGCTAGGAAGAAAAGAGGTCATATGAGAGACTCTAGATGAAGAAGAAACCTTTGATGAGCAAAGAAGGCAACCTAACTAAAGGTGATGGGGGGGAGAAACACCCTAGTGCACATGATGTACATTTACAAACATCAAAGTCAATCACTAAGCTAAACAGGAGAAGGAGGGAAGGAGGGAGGAGGAATGGGGTGGGAATTGGAGAAGGCTTAAATGAGTGATGTATGCATGTATGCCTCTACCAGCTTGTACCTCATTAAAGATGTATGATTACAATGCACCAATAAAAAAAAAAAGATTAATTTTCAGGCAAGATTTTAAAAGGTTACTCTTTAGGTTAACTTCTGCATAATTCTTGTCAGTTGAGAGGCAAATTTTAAAACATCTCTTTTTTCAAGTTTGAGAAAAAAATCTTGTTTTGGAAGTTATTAAAATTACCTAGAAGTTATTTTATACACTGATTTGTTAATCCCCACGTAAAGCAAGTTTTTTGTTTTGTTTTGTTTTTTGGGGGTTTTTTTGCGGTACTGGGGATTGAACTCAGGGGCATTCTACCTTCAAGCTACACCCCCAGCCCTATTTTTTATTCTTTATTTTGAAACCGGGTCTCGCTTAGTTCTGGAGTGCCTCACTAGGTAGCTGAGGCTGGCCTTGAACCCGGATCCTCTGGTCTCTGCCTCCCGAATGCTGGGATTACAAGCGTGCGCCACCACGTCCGGCTTGCAAGGTTTTTTTAAATTTAGAAATATAATTGAAATTATCTTTATAATAGATAATTTTTTATTTTAGAACATTTCATATGACTGCAAGCACCTTGGCTTAATATATTGTGATGATCACAAACACAGGTTTGGTTTTGTTTATTTTTGTGATACTGGGTATTGAATCCAGGGGCATTTTGTCTCTGAACTGTACCCTCATTCTTATTTTGAAACAGGGTCTCCCTAAGTTGCAGAGGGCCTCCATAAGTTGCCAAGGCTGGCCACAACCCTGCAATCCTTTCTGTCTCAGCCTTCCAAGTACTGAGATTACAAGCTTGTACCACCCTGCTTGGCTACAAATACAGTTTTTAAATTTTTGTAGTTACCAAGGAACAGCTAGAAAATGTCTAAACTATAGGAATATATCATCTACTCACCCAATAAACATCAGTATTTCCCAAAACCTAACCAATGCCCATTTTTTATTTAGCATAAATAGTTGAAATATTGCTAGAGAAAAAAAGTAGAGTTCACCTTAAATATGCATTTTTAAATTCATTCTCATTACTCTGGTCTGCACACTATTTTAAAGATGTACTTGGGCTGGGTTTGTGTCTCAGTGGTAGAGACCTTTCCTAGCATGCACAAGGCCCTAGGTTCGAAAGATCCCCAGCACCATACACACATACAAAGGATGTACTTGTCTCCTCAGTAGGGTCTTGATAGCTTTTGTGCCATAAATCAATCATGCTTTAATGCTTACATATATGTAAATGTGCTTAAAGATGCCATAGGAGTTATAAACATCCAAATATTTGTAAAATAAATTGCACATATTGTATGCAAGTTTTATGCATTTCTCTTTAACAAATCAGGGGCCTGAGTGCTCACGAATATCTTTTTTTCCTGCATTTTTGGTGGCATACTCTGTCTCATCATACAATAATTTTGTAATATTTCTAAGAAGTATTTATGTTTGTTTTGGTACTGGGAATGCATTGAACCCAAGGGGCGTTCTACCTCCAAGCCACACACACCCCAGCCCTTTTTATATCTTGATTTTTTTTAAAAAAAAATTTATTGGCATGTTGTAATCATACATCTTGATGAAGTTCTGGGTGGAAGAGGCATGCATGCACACAGTACTCGTTGAGCCCTCCCCCAGTTCCTGCCCTATTCCCTCCTCCTCCCCTCCTTCCCGTGCTCAGCACAGTGATTGACTTTGATAAGTTTGTGAATGTACATTATGTCCTTGAGGTGTTTCCCTTTTCCCTCTCCCATTTCCCTCAGTTAGGTTGCCCTCTTCACTCATCTAAGATTTCTCCTCCTTTGTCTGGAGTCCCTCCTATGTCCCATTTTCTCCCTAGCTTCTGCATATTAGCAAGAACATCCACTTTTCACTTTCTGTGACTGACTAGTCTCACTTAGCATAATATTCTCCAGTTCCATTAATTTCCCTGCAAATTACATAACTAAGCCCAAATTACAACAAATGCTAAGGAGGATGTGGAGAAGTAGGAACTCTAATACATTGTTTGTGGGATTGCAAGTTAGTGCAACCACTTTGGAAAACAGTGTGGAGGATCCTCAGAAGAATAAGAATGAGCCTACCATATGACCCAGCTATACCACTCCTGGTTATCTAACCAAAAGAATGGAAACCAAACTACCAGAGTAATGCATGCATACCTATGTTTATAGCTGCACAATTCACAATTGCCAAACTATGGAACCAGCTGAGATGTCTATCAACAGATGAATGTTTTGCAAAACTAGGGGATATGAACAACAATGGAATTTTACTCAGCCATAAAGATTTGTTATTTTTGTTAGGTTGCTGAGACTAGTCTCAAACCTGCAATCTTCCTGTCTCAGCCTCTTAAGTACTGTGATTACAGGTAGACACCATCACACCCAGCTCTGTGTAATACATATTGGGGAACACATCACAATCTCTTCTGTGGCCAGTAGACATGGCGGCCGTTTCCATCTTTTGCTGTCATGAACAGCCCTGCTATGGGCATTATTTCCTATGCTTGCTTTTGTACCACTTCAACCCATTTCTTTACTGTTGCTGGTATTAGTGATGGCCACGGTGGTGGTGGTGGTATGTGCATATCCAGTAGATTCAATTCTTATCATTTTGCTTGAAATCCTTTAACCTGAGAGCTCACCATCACCACCTAGAGTAATATTCGAGAGGTTCTGGAATGATCTCAAGTACATTATCAATATAATAATGCTGTAGTCATTGACACAATTCCTTTTGAAGATATATATTAAAATAGTGATGTTGCAAAGTGCATTTCTATCCTCTTCCTTTTTTTCAGCAGAACCTACCTGTTAGTTTGGATGTGAAATGTTCCCCAAAGGCCGTGTGTTGAAGGCTTGGCTTCTGGTGCAGCAGAGTTCAGAGGTGGCACTGGGAGTTGATTGGATCTTGAGAGCTATGACCTCATCGGTGAACTAATCCTTTCAAGGACTTAGTGGAAGGCATAGGAATTTTAGGAGGCAGGGCCTAGATGGAGGAGGTAGGTGACTGGGGCCTGCCCTGGAAGGGTGTTTCTTGTCCCAGGCCCCTTTCTCTGTCTCTCTGCTCCATGGCTATCAAGAGGTGAGTAGCTTTGCTCTGCAATGCCCTGCTGCCATGATGCTTCTGCCTTGGAGCCAGTGGACCATGGACTGAAACCTCTGACACCATGAGCCAAGATACATCTTTCCTCCTCTAGGTTGATTTGAGTGTGTGTGTGTGTGGGGGGGGGGTGCGTGGAACCCAAGGGTGCTCTACCACTGAGCTATACCCCTAGTCCTTTTTTTTTGTTGTTGTTGTTTTTTGTTTTGTTTTGCGGTACGGGGGATTGAACCCAGTGGCATTCTACCTCCAAGCTACATCCCTAGCCCTATTTTTTAGTCTTTATTTTGAAATAGGGGTCTCACTAAGTTGTGGAGGGCCTCACTAAGTAGCTGAGGCTGGCCGTGAACCCAGATCCTCCTGTCTCAGCCTCCCAAGTACTGGGATTACAAGCATGTGTCACCACACTCAGCTGACACTGCAGTTTTTGAACTATTACATCACTTTCTAGGTTTTCTTGCCTACCTAAAAAGGGGTAAATATGATTCTTGTATAGCCCGCTTTCTAGAATAGGATAAATCCATCTATACCAGTATCTACCCAAAAGAATGGAAACCAGACTACCAGAGTAATGCATGCATATGTATGTTTATAGCTGCAGAATTCACAATTGCCAAATTATGGAACCAACCAAGATGTCCATCAACAGATGAATGGATTACAAAACTATGGGATATGTACACAATGGAATTCTACTCAGCCATAAAGAAGAACAAAATTATGTCATTTTCTGGGAAATGGATGGAACTAGAGAATATTATGCTGAGTGAGGTTAGTCAGTGACAAAAAGTGAAAGGTCGGATGATCTCCCTCATATTCAGAAGCTAGGGAGGAATTGGGACATAGGAGATACTTTAGACAAAGGAGAAGAAACCTTAGTGGAATGAAGGAGGGGACCTGAGGGAGATGAGGGGGGACTTCAATGGACTTGATGTACATGTACAAACTTATCAAAGTCAATCACTGTGCTGAGCACGGGGAGGAGGGGAGAGGGAGAGAATAGGGCTGGACCTGGAGGAGGGATCAATGAGTGCTGTGTGTGTGTATACCTCTATCACCTTAAACTTCAACAAAATATATGACTACAATGCACCAATAAAAAAAAGATAAAGGATAAAGAAAGGAAGAGGATAAAGGAAAGAGTAACTCCCAACATTTCCATGCAGTCTACAAACACTTAAGGAATACAAAGTGCATGGCCCTTTGTCTTTTTTAGGGGGGAGTACTGAGGATTGGACCCAGGGACATTCTGCCTCTGAGCTACAACCCTAGGTCTTTTTTTTTTTTTCCCCAAAACAGAGTCTCACTAAGTTGCTGAGAGACTCACTAAGTTGCTGAGGCTGTCCTCATATCTGCAATACTCCTGTCTCAGTCTTCCAAATGCTGGGATTTCAGGCATGCACCATCATTCCCAGCTATGGCAAAGGAGCTCACAGGCTAGAGCAGTGGTTCTCAACACTGGCTACACCCTAGAATTACCCCAGATATGATTTTTTTTTTTTTTTTTTTTTTTTGCGGTACTGGGGATTGAACCCAGGGGTATTCTACCTCTGAGCTACAACCCCAGCACCATTTTTTTAATTCTTTATTTTGAAACAGGATCTCACTAAGTTGTAGAGGGCCTAAGTAGCTGAGGCTGGCTGCGAACCCAGATCCTCCTGTCTCAGTCTCCCAAGTACTGGGATTATAAGCGTGTGCCACTACACCTGGCTCCCAGACATGATTTTTTAAAAATAAAAAATAAGAGCCGGGCGTGGTGGCGCACACCTGTAATCCCAGCATTTGGGAGGCTGAGACCGGAGGATCCGGGTTCTCGGCCAGCCTCAGCTACTTAGTGAGGCCCTCTGCAACTTAGCGAGACCCTGTTTCAAAATAAAGAATAAAAAAATAGGGCTGGGGGTATAGCTCGGAGGTAGAATGCCCCTGAGTTCAATCCCCAGTACTGCAAATAAAATAAAATAAATAAATAAAAAGGATGCCTGTCTGTGTGTCTGTGTTCCCTGTATCCTGGCCATGTGAAATTAGACAAATCTACTTATGCCCTGCATAGACACTTTGCTCAATGGCAGGGCACACCAAGAAGGTGGGTGGTTCCATGTAACCTAGGTGTTTAATTGGCAATGCCATTTAGGTCTGTGTGTAAGTATACTACATGACATTTAAACAACAAAATTGTCTGAGGAGGTGCTTCTCAGAGTATATCCATCCCTGGCTTTAAGCAGGGCAAGACTTTACCTTAGCTGTACTGCATGTGTATGATGAAGATAACAGACATTTCACAGGGCCGGCTTTCTGGTCCTGGCTTACCCTATCCTGGTACTGGGCATGCAGGACACAGATTGCTGCAAGTGGGGTGAGATAAACAGGTAACTTCATTCCTCGAGTAGCGTTTGGTTCCTACTACAATGGAGAGAAGCATGAAGGTGCTAAGAAAACACAAGAGGGTCGTCTGACCTAACTGAGGTGTGATGCCTTATTAGATGCTGTGATGCTATCGTTTTTAACCTACAGGTGAGTGAGTTGGCCAGAGGAGCCAGGGAGGCGAGGAGGGGTAAGGTGCATCCAGGCAGAACTTGTGTAAAGGGAGGAGTTTGAGGACGGCAAGCTGATCGCTCCGATTTTGAGGAGCCCTGAAACAAGAAAGGGTTGATCTTAGCCGGGCGTGGTGGCGCACGTTTGTAATCCCAGCATTCGGGAGGCTGAGACCGGAGGATCCGGGTTCATGGCCAGCCTCAGCTACCTAGTGAGGCACTCCGCAACTTAGTGAGACTCGGTTTCAAAATAAAGAATAAACAATGGGGCTGGGGGTATAGCTCGGAGGTAGAATGCCCCTGAGTTCAATCCCCAGTACCACCAAAAAAAAAAAAAAAAGGGTTGATCTTGATGATGTTGCCCATCCATTGCCACCAAAGGTTTGCCCTGGGAAGACTGACTGCCTTGGAGTTGCATTTAAGTTAGGTTACTGCGTTTGGACATGGTTTTATGGTGGCTTGATTTTATGCAGTAGCAGGTGCGATGGCCTTGTCTCTGGCAGTCACTGTAAGGATGGAGTAGGAGTCTGAGATGAAAGAAGAAAAGCAGTAAAGTCTCCAGCGCCAGCAGCAGGAGAAGGCAAAGGATTCTGAGGACTCGAGCACGGCATCTGACCTTTGGCACTGTCCGGCAAAGGAGGGACGCGCCAAGACCTGAGATGCAGATGGCGGCACCAGGAATCTGACAGGCCGGGGCGGGGATGGCGCGTTCACACCTTGCAGCCGCGCCGGGGTGCTGCCCCGCACCCCCGCACCCCCGCACCCCGACGGTCAGCCGCGGGCTGGAGCCCGGCTCGCTGTGCGGGGACCCTTCTGCCCGCCCCAGGCGGAGACACCGCTGCCCACCGCGCTCACTCTCCGTCCCTGTCACCCACGCTTCTCCGTGCGGCAAGTCGGCGACCCTGGGCGGAGACGCGGGCAGAGACCGAGGAGGAGGCCGAGTCCCCGGGCTCCGCCTCCCCAAACCTGGCGGCTGCGGCATCTTCTCCTCGGTCATCCTGGGGTGTCTTGGCGAGGCGGGGCATGTATAATGAATGAACTGACACTGCTCTCTCCCTTCCTCTCCTCCTCGAGGTGGTTTTTGGTTTGGTTTGTGCTTTTCATCTACACCTGCAAAAGAGATGGTTTCCTCTGTTACAACCTAACCTATTTTTTAGGTGTTTTGTAGCGATTGCAAACCTAGGTCTACACTTGTACATTTATAATCCTTCAAACAGAAACTACTGGTTCTATGGGAAACTAGTTTTTTTGGGTTTGGTTTTTTTTGTTTTGTTTTGTTTTTGTGAAATGTTACCAGCAAGCTAAACTTTCCACAGTTCAGTAGGGTTCCTTTGACCTACATTTTGGGATATTTCTCTTGAATATTCCAAAATACCCTGGACTGTGTTAGGCATTTAGTAGACCAGCAATATGCTCTTGTTACTGTATCACATTTTTTTATTCAGGGAGAACCCATTATCTTTCTCCTTTCTCTTATAACTGGTTAACTCTCCTGACAAACCCTCCTCCCTCCTCCGCCCTCAGCAACTAACTTGGGTTTCTCTCTTTTCCAGTCTAGCATACATCTATCCTGTAGAATTCCAAAGGCTCATTTTTTTAATCACTCAGATAAGCATCAAAACCCCAGCTGGCTTCCACCTGCCTTTCAGACTCCCCATATGCATGTTTTGTGACCCACCTGGGTTTTTTCATTCTTTTCCTTCTACCCTTTTCTTATGTTCTTATCAGAAACAATTCAGTAGTGAAAAGATGCCATTTAAAAATATATGCATTATAAAAAATGTTAAACACACAGAAACAATGTCAAACATCTACTTGGTATTCAAATTACCAAATGTTTCCTGCTCTAAATGTTTTTGTTGGTTTAGTGTATTTGAATCAGGATTCGAATAAGCTCCACACATTGCAACTGGCTGCAATGTCTCAAGTAATCCACAGGTTCCCCCTCTAACTGGACTTCATGTCAGCCTATGTACCACTGGGGTAAATAATTTCTTAACCTCTTCTCTTTGAGAAATGTTTGACCCACCAGTAATGTTCAGATTTAGAGTTGTGGAATTCTGCACTTGTTATGCCTTTAAAGCCCAGCCTTTTGGCTGAAAAAGAGCACACAAATACATGTCTCTTTAATTATGCTTTCAATCCAAGAGGATCCTCAAAGCACTTTATGAAACACATGCATACATCATGTACATATCCACAGCAGATTTGCCAAGAGAAGCTAAATTAAAATCTTTATATTTCAGGGAAAGGAAAGGTTGTGCTGTTTCTTGCCAATTTGTTATTTGCTTGATATTCCTTCTTAAATCAGTTTTCTTCCTCTCAAAGTGTTCTTTTCTCTCATATTTTATTATTTTTCTTTCTCATTTTACATTTTCTCTCTAGTTTCAAGACTGACCTTTCAGTTTTCTATCAATGTTACAATGCCAATGAGTGAGTGACTGATCACCAACGATGCTGTAGAAGAGGTTTGGGATTAGGTAGACGGTAGACCCAGGGTTGACCTCTTTCAGCAGCTTTAGCTCCGGGGCTGCATATAAATCAACAAACCAACCAGCCTGGGCGAAGCTCACCAGGTGCTGTGTGCATGTATGTCCCTTCACTTTGAACTACATTATGATAAGAGACTACAATGCACCAATAAAAATGTATTATTTAAAAAAGGAAGGAAGGAAGCAAGATGGACTAGGTGGTGCATGCTTGTAATCCTAGCTACTGGGGAGACTGACACAGGAGGATTGCAAATTCAGGCCAGCCTTGGGCAACCTAAGGAGATTTTCTCTCAAAATAAAAATAAAACAATGCTAGGCATGCAGTGCATGGCTGTAATCCCAGTACTTGGGAAGCTGAGACAGGAGGATGGCAGGTTCAAGGACAGCCTCAACAATATAGCAAGACTCTGGGCAACCTATTGAGACCCTGTTTCAAAACTAAAAATAAAAAGGACTAGGGGGTGTAGCTTGGTGGTAGAGCAGCCATGGGTTCAGTAAGAAAGGAAGAAAGAAAGAAAGAGCGAGCCGGGTGTGATGATTACATGCCTATAACCTCAGTACTTGAGAGGCTAGGATTGCAGGTTTGTAGTCAGCTTTAGCAACTTAGTGAGACACCATTTCAAATAAAAAATAAAACAGGGCTGGGGGTGAAGCTCAGAGGTAGAATGCCCCTGGATTCAATCCCCAGTGAGAGGTGGGCGGGGAGGGAGGAAGGAGGGGAAGAAGAAAATTAAGGAGGAGGAGAAAGAGGAGGAGAAGGAAAGGAGAAGAAGAAAAGAAGAGAAAAGGAAAGGAAAGAAGAGAAGAAACCTGCTGCAGGGAAAGAAGTTGAGAGGCAGATGACTCACCATCTTATTTCACCTACTACTGTTGGTGAAATCATTCAGCTGAGAGTGGCTTAGAAAAGTATTGCAGAGCCAGGCGTGCTGGCACATGCCTGTAATCCCAGGATTTGGGAGGCCCAGACAGGAGGATCATGGGTTCTTGGCTAGCCTCAGCAATTAGTGAGGCCCTCAACAACTTAGCAAGACCCTAATAAAATTTTGTTTCCAAATAAAATAGACCTAAGGATATATCCCGGAGGTAGAAGGTCCCTGGGTTCCACCCCCAGTACACCACACACACACACACACACACACACACACACAAAGTATTGCAGGGTGGATGGACATATCAATGCACAATGTATGCACGTATGGAAATACCACCCATTAATCTGTACAATTAATATCTTTAATAATTCTAATAAAAATAATTGCAGCTGTGGGTTTAACTTAATGGTAGAGCACTTGCTGGCACATGAGACCCTTGGTTTGATCTCTAGCAAAACACACACACACACACACACACACACACACACACACACACACACACAAGTTATTGTACATTGATTTTCTACCCCATTCTAAAGCCAGAAGTTCTTTCAGTAGATGTACACACTGCGTTGATACTGAGCACTGAGCAGCAAGTGCTATCTCAGCTACCAGATTGGGAACAGACCAACTCTGCAAAAGTCCAGGGTAATTGGGCTAATTTTTATTCGAGTGTATATGGATTTTTATCTGGACACATGGGTGTGTGAACTCAAGTTTTGTGAAAATTTTGGCACTCAGCTTAAGTTGTTATTTAGCATGTAAGAATAGTTGCAGCTGGGAAGAAACTCAAGACTGGTAATGTTACTAGTTTTCAATCCAATACCAAAAAACCAAACATTAGCCAATCGGGTAGTAGTAATCAGAAAAATATCCAGTGTTTCAAATGTAAATGTTGCTAAAGGAATTTGTACATCAAAGTTAGTAAACTTGTTTTTCTTCTTTTTCCTGAAACACTACAGGGATATACACCTTGGAAGTCTTCCCACTGTAGAGAGGTCTGCA